>QLTV01003675.1:2669012-2687013 GCA_003457575.1 Thermophis baileyi | reverse complement strand
AAACACAAAAAAAAAAGATGGCGACCGCATGCACAGTGCCGGAAGTCGGCTTCTGCGCTTGCTCAGAAGGAAATAAAAAATAAATAAAAAAATTAAAAAAAAAGATGGCGCCCCCCCACAGACCGGCACCGACAGATCCGGTTCGGTGATGTCATCGTGACATCACCGGCGGGCCACTACCGGTTTGGGAGAACCGGTCCGAACCGGGAGGAACCCACCCCTGGCGCAATGGTTGTAAGTGTGAAAAATGGTCAGTCACATTTTTTAGTGCCATTGTAACTTCAGTCACTAAACGAATGGTTGTAAGTCAAGGTAATGCAAACTTTTAGAAATTTTACTGATCAGCTGAAACTAGTGTTTGATTCACAATTCAAATTATAGTATCCTGAATCTTAAGCGCCCTGGAGAAAATATCTTCACTGATCATACAAGTACTAAATAATTTCTTTCCATCATTATTTTTTATTTGTTCTATGAAGCATGAAATTTTAAAAACATTGGTAAGATATCAGTGTTAAAAAGTACCATGGGAAGGGGGGAAATCCCTGTTGCTTTCCTGTTTTTTTATTAAATGTCTGTGACTAAATTAAGTAATAAAATATCATGAAAAACTTTTGGATTCATTACCTTCATATTGAGTTAGGCATTCATAAAATTGTAAAAAAGAGAATATACATTAAACACCATTAGATCCCACTTCAAGTGAAACTAGTTCATATATTATGATCTTTTAAAAATTAACATACCTTCAATTTCTTGAGAAATACACAGTAGATATACACCGATGAGATATTATTTTCTTTCATTTAATTGTGTCCAATTTTCTGAGACTGCCTGGACAAGTCCTTGTAGGTTTTTTGGCAAGTTTTTTTTTCCAGAAATGATGTGCCACTGCCTCCTTCCTAGGGCTGAGAGAGAGTGGCACTAGCCCAAGGTCAGCCAGTTGGCTTTGTGCTTAAGGCAGAATTAGAACTCAAAGTCTTCTGTTCTATGGTGCATTAAGCATTACACCAAACTGGCTCTCCCAGATGAACTAAAGGTAAAGATTTCCCTGTCCGATCATGTCCAACTTTACGGCACAGTGCTCATCCCTATTTCTTCCTGGCCAGCGTTGTCCAAGGTCATTTTCCGTGGTCACATGGCCAGCATGGATACACGTCAAAGGCGCAGAGATTGCTGCTACCTTCCCACCGAAGTGGTACCTCTTAATGTACTTGCATTTGCATGCTTTTGAACTGCTAGGCGGGCAGGAGCTGGGGCAGGAATGGGATCTCACCCTATTGTGTAGCACTCGGGTCTGGAACCTGGACTATCAGCTTTCCAGCTGACAAAGTCAGCGTTTTTAACCACTCAGGCATCCCCCCCCCGATGGAATGCAAGATCTTTACTAAAAGATCTCCCAAGCAAAAGAGCAAAACAGAAAGGAGATATCACTTCTTTATCAGATACCACAAAATAGGAATGGACCGAAAAGAAATCAAGTCTAGGTGAAAACTCCCTTTGTGTAGGTGAGTGCATGCAATATGCACACTTGCCTGCAAGAGCTTTTTGTAACCCACAGATCTCCAGATAGAATGCAACACGGACTCCCACATTTTCCAGTCACAGAGCTGTTGTCCCTCTCAGCTGGGATATCATTTGGGGAAGGAGTGTCCGGATCACCATCATGTGATCACAAGGACAATGTGACAACAGAACTCTGAGGACCAGTTCTATGTACCACTTGTCTGCATTGCTGCAAGTTCGAATAGTTGCCGAGAATGGTTCTTAACTGAGGACTATTGTATGTATACCTTGGTGCTTTTGAATCAGTCTGCACTCTGGATGAGTCCCTTCAGTTTCCTTAGGAACTTTTTAAATTTGCTATTGCCTCCCCCCCCCGCCCCGAGAGGGATGGGACGGAGTGACAGGCCCAAGGTCATCCAACTTCTAGTCCTGCACTTTTAACCATTATGCCAAACTGGCTCTCAATCAGATTTTAGGATGCTCTAATTCGTTCACTAAATGACACAAGAAAACCATGCCCATTTCAGAATACAAATGTCTTTTTATTGGTTGCCAAAGTCTGCTTAGGGAAAACAACATGTCATTTTTAAATGTAGAATTTTATATCCAATAATGTTAATTTTGTTTCTTAAAAATAAATGTACAGAAACAGTTGATAAGTGCTTTAAAGAATTACAGGGGATGCATTTAGAAGACTGCCATCACTTTCTGAATTGAAGAAAAATAAGTAAGGGTTACTTCCTTCAGGGAGCTCTCACATTTTTGTTCATTTTTTATTTACTGAATGTTTAAAGACCACCTCTATTACATCATAACCAATTCTATATACACTTCCATATAGTATAGTATAACTTTACTATCTTTACTATAACTTTAGTATAACTCTTTTAGCAGTTATTAATTATTCTATGCCTTTTTAAATTCAGTAATGGCTACTTATTATAGCATATTTAAGATGTCCTGCCTTATTCATAATTAAGTTTACACAGTTTTAATTTTTTTCTGGAGCCATACTTGTAAAGATCTCAGATTGATCTAAAAATACCTCTCACCTTCATACTCTAATCCCTTTGTCTGACATCGGAAATATGAAAATTTAGCTATTATTTGGACAATGGAAAATAAGTTATCTGAATTCTACAATTTATGTATTTATTTATATTTATATCTACAGTAAATACAGTACTCTTTCTCTAATTTTATCCCTACAATTCTGAGGTAGGCTGAATGGACAGATGGTAAACAATCCAAAGTCATTCAGTAATAACTGACCATGGACTTGAACATGATTGAATGCTAGCCACAATACTCTATTACATTTAATTGTAACATGTGTTGGGGAAATGTTGCATAATGTATGGTCCTGGTCATTTTGACTTAGTGTGTTTGACCCATGGCACAATGGCTTACTCAACAACCTATGCTTAATATCTATGGAGATTCTCAGTCATCCAGGTCATGGTTGTCCCAAAGGTCCTTTTTCAAGAGTCAACTGGACTTTCTGGTTTTTCTTTGAAGACATTTCGCTTCTCATCCAAGAAGCTTCTTCAGTTCTGAAGAAGCTTCTTGAATGAGAACTGAAGAAGCTTCTTGGATGAGAAATGAAACGTCTTCAAAGAAAAACAAGGAAGTCCAGTTACCTCTTGAAAAAGCACAACCTATGCTTAATGTTTATTGTTGTTTAACACTGTATGTGAATCCTGCTTCCATTTTTACTATATCATGCGGGCAACACATAACCTTATCATGAGATTACATCATGTCATCTCTCTGAAAATATTATTAACATGTCGCATCATGAAAAAGTCTTTCATAGATTGCTAAATATAACTGCAGAATAGTGCAGTGAATTCAATGGCAATCAGGAACAAAGGTCTGCCCTGGCATACAGCCAAATGCACATACACAAGTCATAAATTCCTTAAAATATCACATATATCAGTAAATCTACTATCATAATTTTGTAAAACATGAATACATCATAGAAAGATACAACAAAATAAATATTTAGAATCAGAGTGCCATTTATTTATTGGAAGTTTGGTAACTCCTTATTAAAATATTTCATTTTTGGTTTTCAAGAACCCAGAAAGGCAAAAGCCTTCAGTGAATCACATTAATCGTAACAGGAGAAATCCACCTTTAAATCTGGTTCCTACAGTTTCACACCACATTATTTCAACGTTTCAAAGCAATGTTCATCAAAGCAGCAAAAGTCACTTTTTAGAAGTGGTACTCTTTAATATTTTGTGCATCTTTTAATATAATCTCTCTGATATAAAATAGTTTTTTCCCCTCTTTCTTTTAATAATTTCCTTTGTCTCCTTCCCCTTCTGCTTCTCCTTCTCCACCTGCTGCATTCCATTCCTGATAGGAACCTTGTTCCTGTACAGAGGTTTCTGCTTGTGACATCTGAGATGCTTCGACTGTGGTTGCCGGCCCCAAGGATGTTCTCACTGAACCAAATTCATCCTTAGTTTTCCAAACTTTTGTCTGCCAGAAACTTTTCACAGCAGCCCTATAATAAAAATCACACCCAAACAATAATTGAGCAAATGTCACCAGATATTGGATACTTTAGATAAGCTATTATTAACAAAATTAGCAAACAGGATCCCTCTCTGTATTGTAGGTACATTTCTTATAATTCTTTTAGCTTAGCACTATCATATTGGCTAGCCAAATCTTATTTTTGCATTCTTCAGAAATCATCTAGCCATGATTGTTAAAAACGGACAGCAGTTTCTGCTACTTTGAGATTGAGAACAAACGAACAACAGAAACGTAAGTTCTAAAATTGGATAGAGGGGTGGGGGTGACCCAATCATGATTATGAATATGTTACCTAATTTATTTTATAATCTTCAGTCCCCCCCCCCAAATGTTAAGTATACAAAAAAAATTTTTTTTTTTACATAAAGTAAACCTGAGGCACATGCCATTCAAAAGTGTGCTCAGCTACTGAGCCATGGATTTTCCTATTTAAGTAAGAGAGAAATCCAACTGCTCAATCCAACCATTTTTGTAGGAGTTTCCAGATACACAGTAAGTATATTATTTAATATAACTTTGTTACACTAAAGGTCTTCTCAGCCATGTTTCATGTTACACATGTAGTTCTAACATTTGAATTTCTGATCTAATTCCCTCTTAATTTTCCTACATTCTCTAGCTCCTTCCTTTCTGTCTTTGCTAATTTGCCTTTTAATTTTCTTCCATTTCTATATGCTTTCTGCCATGGAATTTTCAATGGTGAGCACACCCTCTTCTTAACTCACGGTCAAGTTATTTCCTCTTCTTTTTCAACAATCTCCTTGATGTTCAGCATAGTGTCATGTCTCCCCTGGATCTTTCTTTGAGAAATTTCTATCATAGGTTACACCAGCTCTATCTGCGTTCTGAGGAAGGCTGGCCTTATAAATACCTGCTTTGAAATTCTGGAGAAGGACTATAACTAAGTATATCATTAAGGAAGAAGCAATTGTGTTTTTGTGCACGTTGATGTGTGTATGCATGACTATGTATACATGTGCGCATGTGCAAGACTTTTCATGTCAATTAAAAGCATCTGGCAGTGTTAGAAATCTTGTTCTCTCTCTTATCTGCCAGAGAAGCAAGTCTGTTTGAGTGTTTTTGTTTTGTACTTGAACATACTGCAGCTACCTTCTGGAGTTCACACATCATCCTACCTCTCTCCTGAGTACAGCACTGCTTCTGGAGAGAGGAGGGGTAGTGTGAATGTGAACTGTTACTCAAGCGCAAATCCTAATGCAATTAAAATTTAGGTATGCTCTACCTACCAATTAAGAATGATGAAGGTTATTGCGAAGATGACTCCAACACAAACTATAACTCCAGTTATGAGGACAAACACCAATACGATATCTGTACTTGGCTTCTTGAAACGTCTCGTTTCCAGCTCTAAAGGAAAAGAAAATTCTCATCGCTGTGATGCCCATTATGAAAATAAACTGCATGAAAATTAAACTAGATGAAAATTAGAAAAGAGGGTCTTAATTTTCCACGCATTTTAAGGGTTAGATAGTGTTTTATGAAAAGTTAAAAAATACAAAGAAAGGATGCTGTACACCTGCACTATCATAGATTGCTTTATATTGACTGAACAGTTCTAAACGGCAAATGAACAAAGAAATTCAATTAAAATTGTGCAGTTTCTGTGATACAACAAGACATATAAAGGAATATCTTTTAATAGTAAGATCAATAACAAGACAGAGCTTTACCACACTCTTAGGCAAAATTGACCTTCAAATAGTTGGAAAAAAGCTGCCTCACTCTGATAAGATTAAGAGTATAGCAGCAGAAATAATTTAAAAGAACGTGTGGGAAACTAGAAAAATAAATAGATACAATTGCTCGCAGTAAGATTTCCATTAAAAACTGACTTAAAGTGCAATAGCCCTTTGAAGTGTTACATAAAACATTTTAACGAGTGTGAGGTTCAGGTGGGCTAAGTAAATAAAATACTGACAGTTCAAAACAATACATAATATTTGAAGTAAAACTGAAGTTCGAGTCATGACTATTGGAGTTATTCTTTATATAATCCAAATAATGATTCTAACAGAGAAAAAGCTGAAGTAAGAAAAGCTGTGGAAAGTGCTGTACTCCCAAGTTGATGATTAGTACAGAACTAAATAAAAACATAGGAAATTTTCACATGTCATTATCTATTATTTTAAAAGTATACTTTACTATACTGGGTGTCTGTATTTGAACATCTCTATTTATGGCATTCTTGAAATGTTATTTTACGATGGTGATACACAATGACAGCTTAATAGCACACATTTGTCACAAGACTGAATTACTAGATGACATTCAAAAAATACTAAAAGAAATACTTCTCTGTCCTCTAACCAGATTGAACTACATTTTAATGATTCTATTTAAACATCTCAAAGATCATGCCTGAAACTCAAAATAAGAAATTATAGTAGTATACTGTACTGGTCACTGGTCGAGGATACTGGACCAATATAATTGTGTCCAGACTGGATATAAAATCTTTATTTTTGCTTTCTACTCTTATGTCTGAAGAGGAATTGTTCACATTTAAAATATGAATTTAGTTCAGGTTTATAGTAGTTGTTCCTAATCAAATAAAAATAAATTTAATAAATTTAAATTTTATAAAATAAATAAATAAAAAATAAATAAACCTTCTGGGGGCTCACTAAGTCACCCACTAGATTTAAAACCAGGACGTTTCTCTCTGTTAAAGTACTTTTTTTTTCCTAATCAGCAACTGGTTACAGATAACAGCTTCCTCTGCCCTTTGTAATGATTAAGGTTAAAACATTCCACAATGATTCATTTTCAGAAGTCACTATAACCCGTTTTGAACAATTATCTTCTCTGTCTTTTATACATGTTTATATGAGGTAGTACGGTATGTTAATTAGACATATGAATATGAATGGAGCAAATGTGTAAGGGAAAGAATGGTGTATCATCAGGTTTTATGGATTAAGTGCGTATGTGTAGGTTTGCTGGGAAAGCACATGAGAAGTAGTTATACCTGTCAGCCCTTCCAGGTAAACCAGACAGAAAACACCACTAGATGAGGTAATCCTGCTTTATTGCAAGGTTACATTAAGTGTAATCTTGCAAGTCCGAAGATACAAATTTCTCACCACCACTTTTAACTGCTTGATAAATTAGAGTGGGCGCTTCTTTTTCTGACCATTAAGCCACTGGGCACTCTTGCCTCTCTTGTCCGATTGTTTCTTGGACAACATATTTTTCCCTCATCCCCCAAGGTCATTCACACAATCCATTATATGCCTGTAGTTGATATCCCTGCTTGCTCTAGGCTACAGCTCAACTCTTTGGAACTATAGATTGCCGGGCTTGCCTGAAATACACTAGTTGGCCTACAACACTAGTTCATGACCCTTCATTAATTTAATAAAGATCAGCTCACTTGCTGTGTCTTCCTGTTGTTTGTGGGCAATGAGAACTGGAAACTCAAATACTAACCAATCTACACTCTAAGCTTTCCTTACTTACACCTTCCAATCTTCCAATAAGGCACACATTAAGGTAATACTCCAAAATTCTCAAACTACATCTTCTACTCTCCTTTGACTATTCATCGTGATGCCTAGCCCTGCTGAAAAAAATGGAGTTCAGCAACATGCAGAGCCACAAGCTCCCTTCCCTTTCAATGATTTTTTATGCAATCTTTATGTCATACCATTGCTCCAGCAAAACATTTGGCTTTATCTCCAAATCTCTCCATTATTGTTGTCTTACTTTTTAGCCTCCTCCCTAGTCCCCCTCTCACTTTATTTCATTGCTCTTTTTCAATCTCTTTTGTATTTCTATCTTCTCCCTAACACAGCATCCAATACCCTTGTTTGCACTGCAATGCTTCTTCAGGGTTAATATCATTTGAATTCACACACCACCCCCAACTTAGGTGTTGTTTCTGTCCTAAGGCAAACATATCCTTGTTTCTCACTTATGTTTCTGTCAAGTTTCTCCCAGTTTGTTGCTTGCTCTTCAATCAGCAGGAGCCATATTCCTGAAGACCGTCACCAAAGACCAAGCAAGGTTTTATAATCCTGAAGCAAAACTATTGTATTCTTTTCTATGTAAGTCTAATATCAAACGAAGAATAACAATTGCAGCTGTCAAACTACCTAGATTCTTTGCCACTTAAAATCTAATTTCTTTAATCTTAATTTCGACTGAATATATCTTAGGATAGTCATGGATGATGTAATATCATTATTGTAGTGACATTGCAAATACATGAAATACTACATTATTTTAAATTAAACAGAAACTCTGCAAGTCACTATTATCTCATTTGCATATTGCAAATACTGCATGTTTTGGCCAGTAGTACATCTATTAAAGATGCCCCAAATAAACTAATTAAAAAAAAATGTGTTGGCAACATAAGATGCAGCAAGCCTTGCATATTTATATAATTAGGAGCACTCACATTGAATACATCAAAATGTATTTGAATTACAAAAATCCCCACCTGGTCGGAAATTCTGGCAGTTGCGTTCTAAATGTACATGGAGGACATTAGGTTAGGAGGTTTTTCATATAAAATGTGAGAATACAAGCTCAGATTCGATTGGACAAATCATATTTTATTATTAGTTGTTGTGTGAATGGCTTTTAAAATGCAAACTATAACTGCAATAGCTTACTTGGATTACAACCATAGCAAACAGCTATTTCTTTCCAGACTGGATTCATAGTCCTCTCCTGAAACATGATGAGGGAAGCTTGCATTGGCTCAAACAGCAGGTCTATAGTCCTTTTCATTCAGCAGGAATCAATGAGTTCAACCTACATATTACTCCCCTAAGAATGTTAATACAACTGGTAATTGCCTAATAGATGTTTTCTCTTTAATCATAACAATTGTATCTATTAGACTTTGAACCTTCACTCTCTAGACTCATAGCCACAATGCTTGTTAGAGCCACACAATTCTCTGATGGCACAGTAGGACAGTGTAATCATCTGGCTTCAAATAGTCTGGTAGCTATTTAGAAACCAGTAAGAAGCCAGAATGTCTCCCTTGAGATCATCATCAGTGCCGTTGACTTGATAATAAACATTTCTAACAGAAGCAAAATACAAGTAGAAAATTTGATTCCTGTTTTTTGCTTTAAAAAGTATTCAAGGATTGCAACATACACATAAATAGATAATAATAATCGCAGGTTGGATTCTACATTGTAGAAAAAGTATTCATTACAGTCATTATACGTTTTGTTTTAAATAATACAGGATCTTTCTGATTCAAAGGTTTTCAAACAATTTGGCAGGTAGGGTAGAATCAAGAAATCAACTGAATGTTCTTTTTAGTGGCAAACATGTTTGTAGACAATTAAGCCATTTGTCTTTATTCATAAAACTAATGGTACTTCCACCTTAATCTAGTATAAATACTAAATAAAATTTAAAATAAATGTAATTATTAGGAGTTGTTTCATCATCTACTCAAAAGTTTCATTTACTTCATATAAGGTGGTTACAGAATGGGTACGTTTTAATGAATTTTTGCTATCGTGAAGAAGATGTCTCTGAGGCCTTTTCCAAACATCCCTTTGTGGCAAATGTATCACATATGATAAACTTCTGTAAGTGTAACTAATTGATACGACTCTATTCTAATTTCTTACGTGTGATACGGAAATCTATTAGATTGGTGACTTTTATTTGTAAATGTAATATAATAAACTGGTTCTGTGCACACAGACAAAAATTATTTCTGGACCTAAATACATAAGTATAGTTTATGTAGAAAATGTAATATGCACTCATCAAATATGCAACATTCTCATCAAACATTCTATAAGCAAATAAGGAAGTGCAAACAGTATTTGAGTTTATTCTGATATATACAGTAGATACAGAAGAGCTTGGAAGACCAAGTTTGGGGTTTCATAGTGCAATGAATCAAACTAAGGCTTAAAGGGATGGTGGTAAGATATCAAAGACTAGGGTGATAGGGAGAGACATACTTGTGATTCAAAGCAGTAGTGGGTTTCACTTACCTTCGCTACCGGTTCGGAACTGTGAACGCGCGTGCATGCATGCGCTTTGCTCACGGCGCTTCTGCGCATGCACAGAACCTTCTGCGCATGCGCAGATCATCCGTGATGACGTCCGGGAGGGTGGGCAGAGCCTCCCGCCGCCGCCGCTACTGGTTCGCCCAAACCGGGGCGAACCGGTAGCAACCCACCACTGATTCAAAGATGTGGAAATAGCATCAGTCATATATAAATTGAGAATATAAGCTAAATTTCTCTTTAAGTTGTGCTCAATTCATGATGACTTCATGGAGTGTCTATATAGTTTTCTTACAATATGGAGATGCCTTCCTGGATGCTTTTTCTCAGTCTAGTTTATAGCCTAGAAATCATCCTGGTGATCTTCATCAAAATACTAACCAAATATGATCCTACTGAGATTTCTGAGATAAGCCAATGTTAGTGAAATGCTGCTGGAAAGCCAGGCAAATGAGGAAATCAGGATTATTTTTGATTTTGCTGCAAATAAAGAGATGGGTCACTCTCATTTGATCTTTGCTCTGTTCCAGTAATATAATAGCTTAAAAAGATATCTAGAATATTATCTTCAGAATAAGAAAAGCAGAATGCAACTCTCCTCTGCTACTTGTCAGAAGCTACCACAAGGGCAGAAAGGGTCTGAATACTGTTATTTGTTCCCTAAACTTGAAAATATGCTCCAGCAAAACATATACAGCAGTTAAGAATTTCATCTAAGAATTGTTTAGATCCAATGTTTACTTGTACAGTATACGCAATGTAACAAAAAAACCTTTCTGTATTGAGGATGTTATGGAAAACATTAAAAAGAGTATAAGAACCTTCTCAAATTAGATCTTATCCCAAAACTTACAGCAGAAACACAGATCTGATAGTTCTTATTTTTTAAAAAGGCTTCAAGCTGATTAGTTCAGATACTACTAGTGCGTTTTATTGTATTGGTTGTATTGGTTTTTGTTCAAATTACTCTACCTGTGCACAAAGTTCTAAAAAAGATTTTAGAAACTGACACCTGATAATAGTGATAAAGATAAGCAGGAATACTTCAAACTGCTCTCCTTCAGATCTGAAGGATGCATTGTATCCTCTTTCTTGTTCATGGTTCCAAGATTTTTGTTTTTATATTATCTTTTGCTATGGTGCAAACTCTCAACTTTGATAATCCAAGTTTTGAGTCACGTGGGTCTTACATACCCTGTATACAGGGTGATATGGAACAATACTTTTCCTTTTCTGTAGGAGAAAGGAAACTTTTGAGGATTTGAAGACTTCGTATCTCTAGGAAAAGGAATCCTGTGTGGATATTAATCCAAGGGGAGGGGGGAAGAGAATATTTCTTTGAAAATTATGAGCTGGGACAGCTGTCATCTGTGGAAGGCAAAGGGAAATATTTTGTTTCTCAGCAGAAACAGCAAAACGGCTGAATATTGTGTTCTTTAGATGTTATCACTATTATTGAACCTCTTTAGATCATTCCAGATAATGACAAATCTAGTTAATATGCCACATGTGTTTTACAGGGCAAAGTGTTGCAAAGCAACAGCCTTTGCCTGCAAAGGAAATGGACTGAATTAATGAAAACTGAGTGCGGAATTGCCTCAGCACAGCCAACTGTGCCATGTTCATGTGGGAGATGCTGCCATTTATGAAAACTGGCCAGCTGCCGCCTCCACCTCCTCCCCTGTTGTTGCCAACACACTCACTCACATGGGTGGCAGAACAAGGAGCACACTCTGGCTCTCGTCTGGCTCTCTCCTCACATGGCAAGATAAGAAGAATCATCCCTTTCACTTACAACACACAGCTTCCCCCGCAGAACTATTATCAGAAAACATGAATAAACTGCCTTATGTCACTGGTTTTGTCAAAAGCAAGTTACAAACCAAAATAGGCTAGTGTATGAAATAGAGCAGCAGTGCGGGAACAAGCCCATATACCAAACTCATTTATTAATGAGATGATGGAAAAAGTTAAAAACATAAAGGGTTTTTACTTTATTTCTACTAGATAGAACCTGTTAGTATAGGCAAAATGCAGCATAGGCTTTTTTAAAAATTCCCACATATTAGCAAAAATAATGTTTTTTCTATCCTAAATTTTTGGAGCGAGGTAGAGTATTTAGGAGTGACTTTTTATAAAAATGGGGTATGCCCATAGTATATTCTGATGTGCAAAGCAATTTCCTGGCCCATAATTAGAAGTATTTGTGTTTTGCAACAGAGTCCAGTTGCTGTAACTCATGTTTAACAAAAACACACAAGTTTTAAATGGGGCGTTGGTCTTACCTGATACACTCCTTCTCGTAGGGTGGAGATAGCATCTAGACATGGGCTGTCCTCGTCCTTCATCCAATAGGACTGAGTCTTTTAAGATGTTTATTCCTGCCCATGTGCTGGGATCCCCAGCTTTACGAAGGCAGAAGACTGATTCGACGTGTGGTGCTGCTTACAGGTAGGTACCCCTCTTACGATGGTATGAAAAGAGAGGTTAGTGCAAAGCAAAAACACAGGCATGGACCAGGACCAGAAATAGCCAGGGTGGGGCTAAATGCTATCTCCACCCTATGAGAAGGAGCATATCAGGTAAGACCAATGCCCCTTCTCCATAGAGGATGGAGCTAGCATCTAGACATGGGACATACCAAAGCCGTGTGTCCGAGGGTGGGCTGGTCCCGGTTCCAGGAAACCTTACTGAGAATGCACCCTCTGGAGCACCCTGCGACCGAAGGCCACGTCCGCTGAGGCAAAGGTGTCAATTTTATAATGTCTTATGAAGGGCGATGGAGAGGCCCAAGTGGCCGCTCTACAGACCTCCTCGATGGAGGCTTGCGTTGCCCAGGCCGCCGTCGTTGCAGCGCTGCGTGTGGAATGTGCCATCACTCGAGAGGGACAGGGAAGAGAACTCAGATCGTATGCTTTGGTGATGGTGCCCCTCAACCAACGCCCAATAGTAGAGGGAGATACCTTGTGGCCCATCGTGGATGGCAGAAAGGAAACGAACAGAGACTCCGTCCTGCGGATCGGAGACGTGCGTTGAATGTAAATGCGCAGGGCCCTGCGGACATCCAACGTGTGCCCTTTTTGTTCTAGTGGATGGGAAGGGTTAGGACAGAAGTTCGGCAGAACGACCTCCTGAGCCCGATGGAACCAAGGGAGTTCAGAACCTTGGACAGATGATATCTGTGGATGACGGGTGGACACAGATTAGTGGCCCCACGGATAAACCTCCTAACCATGGGGTGATGAGCCAACGACTCCAGGGAGCCGCAGGATAACACGGAGGACAAGGCCGCCACCTGCCTCTGGATGGTGTTAGGGGAGAGCCCCTTATCCAGACCCGCTTGTAGAAAATCGATGATGTTGCTGATAGAGTTGCACAGGTAAGCAACCCTTTGACGTGCACCACGCGCAGAAGGCCTTCCAGGTGGCGGAATAATTGCATTCGGTGGAAGGTCGCCTGGATGCCTGGATTGTTTTGATGGCTCTGGCGGAGATGTTCTGGCGTCTCAGGGCGCACCGCTCAAGTGCCAGGTGGTCAGACGGTACCACCGGGGGTACGGGTGGATCAGCGCCCCCTGGCTGAGCGCAGACTCGGTGACTGGTAACTGCCAAGGCTGAGATATTGACAGGGATACAAGGTCCACAAACCAGGTTCTCCTGGGCCAATGAGGGGCCAGGAGCAGTACCTCCGCTCTCTCCTCCAGGATCTTGGTGATGACCCTGGCCAGTAGGGGAAGAGGAGGGAAGGCATAGAGTAGACCTGGAGGCCAGCTGCAGCGAAGGGCGTCTGTCCCCTCCACGCCCAGGGTCTTGTACCTTGAAAAGAATCTCGGGAGCTGAGTGTTCTCTGGGGTGGCGAACAGGTCGACTTGTGGGAGACCGAAATGGCTCATCAGCTCGCGGAAGATATCTGGATGCAGACGCCACTCTGCGTGGTCTATTTCTGACCGACTGAGCCAGTCCGCTTGGATGTTGGACTCCCCGGAGATGTGTGCTGCCGAGATGGACAGCAGATGACGTTCTGCCCATAGACCCAGTCTCCTGGCCTCCCACATAAGGGAATGAGATTTGGTGCCCCCCTGTCTGTTGATGTGGGCCTTCGTGCTCACATTGTCAGTTAGCACCAGTATGTGTCTGCCGGATGTCAAATGTAGCTGTTTCAGGGCCAGGTAGACAGCTCGCAACTCTAACCTGTTGATACTATAACCTGCCTCTGCTCTGCACCAGCGGCCCTGAACCATGGCGGCTTGGGAGTGGCCCCCCCAACCTGAGAGACTGGCATCTGTGGTGGCTACAATCCTCTCCGGCTCATGGAACAGACACCCTTTGGATAGGGCATTCGAGGACCACCAGAGGAGGGAGCGATGCACCTCTGACGGGAGAGGGACCCTCACTGTCGAAGAGGCACGCCCTGACCTCTGAAATGGGAGAAGAAACCATTGCAGTTCTCTGGAGTGGAGACGTGCCCACGGAATGATTGATATGCACGAGATCATTTTTCCCAGGAGCATAGAAAGAGATTGCAGAGGGACCCTGTGCTGAGGCCTAATTACAGAGACCAGGTTCTTAATACTGTCCCGTCGCTCCTGGGAAAGGTACACCTTACACTCCAGAGAGTCCACAATGGCCCCTAGGTGGTTTAGGCGAGTAAGGGGAGAAAGATGACTTTTTTTCCAAATTAATGGAAAAACCAAGGCGCCGAAGGGTGGACATGGTCATCTGGACGTCCCGCACCGCTTGGTGTCTGGACGGGCCCTGAATCAGTATGTCATCGAGATAGCACTGGATGCGAATGGGAATACCCCTGAGGTGTGCTGCCATGACTGACAGGACCTTGGTGAAGACCCTGGGTGCCGAGGATAGACCAAACGGAAGGGCAGAGTATTGGAAGTGCATTCCTGCATAGCAAAATCTGAGATATTGACGATGAGATGGCTGAATCGGAATATGCAGGTACACTTCCGTAAGGTCTATCGAGGCAAGGAAATCACCCCGTCGGACGCTACCAAGGATAAACGCCAACGAGTGCATTTTAAACCGTCTGTAGCGAACTATGCGGTTGAGGCGTTTGAGATCCAGAATCGCCCTCCCCCCGAGGACTTTGGGACTACAAAAAGAATGGAGTAGTACCCTTGCCCTATCTGGTCCGCGGGCACCTTCTGAATGGCCTGAATGTCCAGAAGGTGTGCAATGGCCGCATCCATGAGAGCCCGCTTGGCGGGATTGTTTGACACAGGGCAAGGTAGGAAAAACCTCGGGGTGGTGGTGGTGGAAAGAAATTCAATGGAGAGACCTGATCGAATGGTCTCCCGGACCCAGGCATCTGGCGTAATCTCGTCCCATCTGTCAGCATATAGGGCCAGCCGGCCGCCGATGGGAGGGTCAGACGGAACCTCACTTGGAACGTCTGAAGGGATGACCGCCTCCCCCGCGAAATGGACGCTTGAAAGGTCTGCCCCTGCTGGGTTTGTCTTAACCCTGTCATGACCTGCCCCCATACTGACCTTGAGATCTGGGAGAGAACCCTGAGGAATCAGAGGCCCGAAAGGACCGCCTCTGGTAAGGCGTGTAGCAGAAGGACCCCCTCCTGGAGAAGGAGGGTAAAATTTTCCTCTTGTCCCTAGACTCGACAAGAATAGGGACTCCCCAAAGAGCTGCTGCCCCTTGAAGGGGGTGGATGCAAGTCGCCACTTATGGCGGGTATCCGCTGGCCACTGTCGCAACCAGAGCATTCGTCGGGCCACCACAGCGGATCCGATGGCCCGGGAGGAAAATCTAGGAACTTGGAGGGTGGCATCCGCTGAGAATTGGGCTGCGGCCAGGAGCTTGTTGATGTCCTGGTGAGAGCGTACGTCCTCGGCGGGAATTCTCTCTTGGAGTTGCTGGAGCCAGATAAGAGAAGTACGGGTAAAGAACGAAGCTGTTGTCGAAGCGCAGACCGCCCAGGCGGCCGCCTGATGAGCCTTCAGGAGGGCTTGCTCCGTCCTCCTGTCCTCGGGCTTGAGGAGCTCCTCCGGTTCACCTGGCATGGTGGTGGTTGAATGAATGGCCGCGACTGGGGCATCAACGGAAGGCAATTGCAGGGACGCCGCCAATTCCTGTTGTACATTGAAGTACCTCTTGTCCAGTGACGATGGAATGGGACCTGAAGCAGGAGTGGCCCGCTGGCGGCGAACAGCATCCAAGAAGAGAGGAAGGGATGGAATAACATCGAGCTCAGCCGTTGGTTCCACAAATAACGGATCAGTGATGGAGCGTGGGACATCAGTGGAGGTTGGAGGCGGGTCGAGGTTGGCAGAGGCCTTGGCCTTGAACAGAAGAGATTTAAACAGCCCTGGCTGGAAGAGGGTCAATACCTGAGGGGGGTCAGTGATCATACCCTCATCCTCCGATAGCTCAAGGCCCAAATGACCCTCTTCCTCCGACAAATCTGAACAGGAATCGGCGAAGCACTCCAAAGCCACGTAGATAGAGGTTCTGGCACTGGTACCTGGAACCAACCCTTCCTGATCCTCGCCAAAAAGACGGGATCCACCGGAATATACTGAGGGGGGCCTCCCTAATTGATGCATGCCTTCAGCAATGCCCTTACTGATGACAGCTGAAATCACGGCCTGCATCTCAGCTGACATTGCAGGCCCTTGGAGGCCAGAAGGCCCAGGTTGAGGAGGTTCACGTAAGTCAGCAGCTGTTGGAGTGAAAGAGGCCGATGGTTCCGCCCTGGAGGAAACCCCTGGATGAGCTACTGAGGATTCTGCCGGCATCCCCCAGACTACAGAAGGGGCCACCTGGTTTTAGCAGTTAGACTTATATAGCAGCTAGACTTATATACCGCTTCATAGTGCTTTACAGCCCTCTCTAAGCGGTTCACAGAGTCAGCATATTGCCCCCAACAATCTGGGTCCTCATTTTACCCACCTCAGAAGGATGGAAGGCTGAGTCAACCTTGAGCTGGTGAGATTTGAACCGCCGAACTGCAGCTAGCAGTCAGCTGAAGTAGCCTGCAGTACTGCACTCTAACCACTGCGCCACCTCGGCTCTGATTTTGATGCTGGTCTAATGATAATTGATCAGGAGGCAACCCCGAGACAGGGGACAGGGCCGGAGGATCAGCGCTACTAGGGCGAGGATCAGGGGATTTGCCTGACTGGGCGCACAACTTTTCTAGTGCTCTGTTCCTGCGTCGTTCATCGTGCTCAGCAGCCTTGCATCCCCTAGTCTGAAGAAGGTGACTGTGGGAGTTCTTATGGGAACTGGATGGACCAGGTTGGTCTGGGTTGGCCTCAGGCCGAGAGGTGTGCTTAGATTTGCTGGACTGTTTTCCACCTTTGTTGGCCTTATCAGCCTTGCTGGCTCGAGGTGGTATGGTGGTATCAAGTCAGATAAAGGAACTCACGTCCCCTAAATATCTGTTAAGAGAAGATGGCAATGTTAATCAATGATTCTGTATATAGGCCCCCTTTTATCCTTGTTCTCTCTCTCTCTCTCTCTCTCTCTCTCTCTCTCTCTCTCTCTCTCTCTCTCTCTCTCTCTCTCTCTGTGTGTGTGTGTGTGTGTGTATACATACACACACACATACACACACACACACACATATATATATATCACATTTTTTGCTGATAAATAAATAAAGGCAGACTAGTATAGATCTATTTCAAGCTATTTAGCTCTCATCAGTTAGCCATACCCTTATGGGATTCCAAGTGATTTGGGTATACCAGGTGATTCGACAGAAAAAACATATATATATGTATGTATGTATGTATGATTATTTATTTATTTATTTATTTATATGTATGTATGTATGTATGTATGTATATTACATATTTTTACATAAATAAAAGGAGAAAAGTATATCTGTATTTCAAGCTATTTAGCTCTCATCAGCTAGCCACACCCTTATGGGATTAGAACCTGGGCCCCTTGCCT
>QLTV01003675.1:2621307-2662114 GCA_003457575.1 Thermophis baileyi | reverse complement strand
CTGGGGGTGCCCTTGAAGAGTGTTCGGAGACTACAGTTGGTCCAGAATGCGGCTGCGCGAGCCGTCATGGGTGCACCTAGGTACACCCATATTACACCAATTCTCCGCGAGCTGCACTGGCTCCCTATTGGTCTCCGGGCACAATTCAAGGTGTTGGTTATTACCTTTAAAGCCCTACATGGCTCAGGGCCAGGTTATCTTTGAGACCGCCTCCTAACACATAGCTCCCAGTGACTGGTAAGATCCCACAGGGTTGGGCTCCTCCGGGTCCCGTCAGCTAAACAGTGCCGGCTGGCGGGCCCGCGGGGGAGGGCCTTCTCTGTGGCTGCCCTGGCCCTCTGGATCCAGTTACCTCCTGAGATCCGGACTACTGTTGGCCTTCCGGAAAGCGGTGAAGACCTGGCTGTTCCGGCAGGCTTGGGGCCGTTGATCTCGCTTCTGCAATTTGGCGAGATCCGGCCATGAAAAAGTGTGTATGGGTTTTTAATTGTTTTTATTATGTATCTTTTTAATAAGCTTTTTATATTTTAATAAGTTTTTTATATTTGCTGTAAGCCGCCCAGAGTCCCTTGGGAGTTGGGCGGCATAGAAATGCAAATAAAAGTTAAAGTTAAAGTGCTGGCCTAGAAACTAGGAGACTGTGAATTCTAGTCCTACCTTAACCGATGAAAGCCGGTTGGGTGACGTTGAGCCACTCAATCTTTCTCAGCCCAACCCACCACTTGGGGTTATTGTGGATAAAATAGGAGGAGAAGGGAGGAGGAGGTATGTTTCCTGCCTTGAGTTACTTATAAAGTAATAAAGACAGAATAATTTAAAAAAATATATAATAAAAATAAATAGCAAGCTCTTTCCTCCTCTTTCTTTGTTGTTGTGCACACTCATGCCTGCCTTTCTCCCCCTTCAAGTAACATATATCAAATATATTTATGACTAAGAGGTCTAGACACTTTTTCTGGAACAAGTGCTTTTGACTGTCAAAGAAAGAAAGAAAGAAAGAAAGAAAGAAAGAAAGAAAGAAAGAAAGAAAGAAAGAAAGAGCAAGCTAGCTTATGATGGCTGAAATCAGATTTCTGCAGGTTTTTTCCTTCATAACTATATGTTTGTGTGCATGAATACATGTGAGTTGTTTATATACTGTAAGAAAGAATATGTCATGCCCCTGTTGGAGTCTGAATCTGAGATGGAAGACGAACAGCTAACAGAAAGCGGGAGAGTGGCTCCGTTGGCTGTGGAGGAAACTGGGGAAGGGCAAAGTCAGGCTGGACAGAGCAGGGGAGAGGTAGAACAAGGGAGAGGGGGTTCAGATGAAGACCAAGGCCCACCCCCTCCTCATCCTAGGGCGCGCAGGGAAAAACGCAAAAGAGAGCAACGTGGGTTGCGTGGCTTACAAGGAAGGAAAGGGCCCTGATACCCTTCACAAGGCACACCTGGGGATGGAGTTTAAAGAATTCACCTAGTGTTGAGAGTTGTGGCCTGCATTCCTAGCATTCCTCCTGACTGTTTGAATTATTGTCATGCTTCTGTGTGCTTATCTTGTCTTGCTGGAATTATTGCTGTGAATTCTTCGCTTCTGGGACTCATTATCTTGCCCTGCTAGAGTGATTGATTGCAGTCATTCTGCTTACAGCATTTGGACTGGAGTATCTGCAGCCAGAAGCTGCTGCAGGTTTTTGGGAGAGCTTTTCTCCAGGCCGGAGAGTAAACGGGACGTTGGGGGCAAAGTTGGTGCCAATAAAGGGACTCATACCGGTTCTCTGGCTGTGTTGCCTTCATGTCACACCGCGAGTGATCACAGAATAGATGAAGTGTGTATGTACTGTGTAGGTGAGAATCTTACAAATGAGGTGCTTTAAACTACATATAAATGTAATCAGTAATCATTAGTATTATTTTTTTTCCTGCCCCTACAATTTAGAAAGTAATTCTTGTGGCTAGTCAATTTATACTAATTTTTATTGAGAGTTAGCAATCGCCCTTTTATTGATAAGGAAGCTCAGCAGTATAAAGATTTTTGTATGTGTTTATAAACGTTTCTTTTAATCTTTATGTTTTAGAATGTGAATTTAAGGCAGATTTCTAAAAAAAAGAGAGATCAAAGGGAAAAAAGTTTATAAACACATACAAAAATCTTTATACTGTTGAGCTTCCTTACCAATAAAAGGAAGATTGCCTCTGCCTTGAATTCAGTGCCTTCCTTTGGATGAATAGTAATAGTCTCCACTTTTCTTTACAATTCAGGATTTATACAGAAATAGAAATGTAATCCAGAGTTACTGAGTCAGCTTATTAGTGCACGTGACAGTGATAAGGGTAAAAGAACAAACTTCCTCTGTCAGAAACCAGTGGCTCTACACACTCAGTCTGCCTCCTGCTTTAGTTTAACAGCTTGGTAATCGTTGCTGCCATACCTATCTTCCAGAGACATGCTTTCACTTGATGTCCTCCCCACAACTCCCAAATGTCCATAGCCCATGTGCCTTATTGGTAAGTAAAAGGGGGGGGGGAGATAATAAAAATTAAATGAAATCTACAATGCTTCTTTCCTGACAAGAGAATCAGTACCCCTACTTTGGGAGATAGATCAATCTCACGAGGAATAAAAAGAAACAAACTATATTATTTTTAAAGAAAAAGGTAAAAAATCATTTTTAGTAATTATGTATTTAAAAAGGCAGATAAAAATACAGAGATGTTCAATTTAAGCAATATTCCTTGTTCCTTTCCCCTACTTTTTATCAACATACACATGAGAATTCACGGCACATTATTAAAATGAATTTTATATTTTATATCTCATTTCTCTAGAATATATAACATCTGGGCTATATGTAGGAGGAGAAGCAAAATTGCCATTGGCAGCAGAAGTCAATTTGATATAACATTTGATTTACCCAATATTAAAAACAATACAATTTTCATTATCACCGTGAACTCACATAGCTTAAAATATATCAAGCAAGCAATAGCACACTAACAGTACATATATTAAATGAAATACTGTCTCAGAAACAGAGTAACAGATTAATAGAGTTGGAACATTTGTTTCAATTCTATTTTCTGTTATCAAGGTTGTTTCTTACTTTACAAATTTCAGTTATGAGTAAGATGGGTAAATGCAAAGCAAGATGAAACTCTCAGGCTTTAACAGATGTATGGAGATTAAAGTAATAAAATGTCTACTTCTACACAATAATTTAAGGCATTGTTTTATACTCACTATTCTACTTCTATATATGTTCTCATTGTGGTCTGCATGTACTTGTCTTCTTTACAAAGAGACAATATAAATTGTTTCCATGCTGGGTTTTTTTCCACATGACATGGAATGGAATGGAATGGAATGGAATAGAATAGAATAGAATAGAATAGAATAGAATAGAATAGAATAGAATAGAATAGAATAGAATAGAATAGAATAGAATAGAATAGAATAGAATTCTTTATTGGCCAAGGGTGATTGAACACACAAGGAATTTGTCTTCGGTGCATAAGCTCACAGTGTACATAAGAGCTTTTTCAAGAGCTTTCCTAAAAAAACTACCTACCATAGTTAAGAATAAGTCGTAAAAGTAGAAAAAGAACTGCATTATTTCCAAAGAAGGGGGCATTTTTTCATGTTGATTGGAGGTTTCATTTGAAGCCTTGGAATTATTATCTACTCTGGGTGCAAAATGCAAGATAACAGCTGCAGGTACTGTACTTGTATCACTACAATTTTCCTCTGTAATACAGGTAGTCCTCGACTTACAATTGAGCCCAAAATTTCTGTTGTTAAGTGAGAATTTGTTAAGTGATTTTTCCCCCATTTTACAACATTTCTTGCCACAGTTGTTAAATGAATCACTGCAGTTGATAAGTTAGTAACCTAGTTGTTGAGTCAATTTGGCTACCTCATTGACTTTGCTTGCCAGAAGGTTGCAAAACGTGATCACACATGACCCCGGGATGCTGCAATGGTCACAAGTATGAACCAGTTGCCAAGCGTCTGAATTTTGATCACATGATCATGGGGATGCTGCAAAGGTGGTAAATGTGAAAAACGGTCATAAGTCGCTTTTTTCAGTGCCATTGAAACTTTGAACGGTCACTAAGTGAACTGTTGTAAGTCGAGGACTACCTGTATTTCAAGATATTTACAAAGGCTTGGGGAGAACTGAGCAAGGTGACACCAGCTACTTCTGTTGTTCTTGTCTTCTGAAATGCTACAGATACAATCTAGATTAAGTGTTATACAGTACAAATTAAAAATGGGCATTTCTGAAACTTAACATAAATATACTGTAGAACATGCACTGATGCCATACAAATATTGTTTTCAATGGGAATAATGAACCAAGCACTGGTATAAACATTTTTCCATTAAATTATGGCCACCATATCTGGACTGCAGAACTGTAGATGAGATTAGATGGCAGCAAACACACACAGAAAAAAAACTCGCCAACTCTTTTGTGTCATCCAGTCCAAAAATTCCTATTTTAATGGAATTTCAGATATCTGGTCTCTCATATACAAAAATACCCTATGCGATCCAGCAGGTTTAGCAAGTTCCTGGTCCCATCAATTAAGCAATGCCACCTGACAGGAACCAGGAAGTGGATGTGTATACAAATCAGTATGGAACCCACTCTGATCTATTTTTTAGACAATCCCTTAAAACCTGAGTCTCCACCCCGGCCTTTGTCTAAAGCAGTGGAGAGCCTTTTGTGGGTCACATGATCTATTTGATAGTTGCTGTCTTCTCCAAATACTCCTTTTGTGTTATTGTATGGTATGGATTGTTATTTTAAATCTTCTACATTTTATGCTGATGGGAGTCATAAAGGATTGGGCACCTTAAACACTTAATTGAAAATAAATAAATCAACAAGTGTGTCGTTCTTCCCATAAAGATTCATTTAAGAGAAGTACTATCTGACTAAACAGTTACAAATTTCATGAACTTACCAGCTGTGGTGTAAACTGTATATTTTACAGACGCAATCAATTCATCATTTTCTATTGTATCACACTCAAATGCAACAGGATGAGTATCTCTGTGTACTTCCAAAATAGCTGAATCATTAGGAATAATGAGTGATTGCTATTGATTCAAAGGTGATAAAAAAGACAAAATGAATTTCGTAATTAGGAATTTACATCAACATCTTGTGAAAAGTTTGGTGCTTTTCTCCCTGTGGTCTCTTATAATATCCAAAACAAGAATATTTTGAAGTTTCCAGTCACGTTATCATTTTAGTTCACAAAAAAGGATCCTATGTGCCTTTAAAAGTTGCTGAACCACAACACTAAGCACCCCACAATTTGCCACAGTGACAGAGATTGCTGGGAACTATTTGGCAGCAATTGGAGAGTCAAAAATTGGTTGCCCATGTGTAATTTGTTTATTTATTTTAAATACATAAATCTGGCTGCTAACAATCCATACACATCAATATTAAAAAAGAAAAGGTAACTACATTACGATCCCATAAAAACAAATGCACATATATAATCTCCTCATATTCTGGACCTAACATTTGGAGAGAAACCCAGGTTTTAATATCTTCTGGAAGACAAAGAGAGTGTTAATGAAGATAAAGTATAGAATGAATTATAATTTTATAACTCTTACTGATTTTCTTTTACACTATATATTCCAGAGAAATATGTTTAAGGAAAATATTAACATCACAATTATTATTATTTAATTAAATAAGGAAAAGTGGAGATGAGGGGGCAAATTTCTATAAAAATCTAGCTAACAGTAATGACTACTATAGAGTCCACAATTAAGTTTATTCTCATATTCTTCTTCTGCCTTGGTTTTGAACAGCTTGATCCTAAATAAAATATTTTAAAAGACAGAATTCATCTGGACTTGGCATGGAGGAAAATAATGTGATTGAACCTGGAGATGGATTTAAAGAGAGATTTGTTGCAAATAAAAATAATTCTTACCTCAGGGAAATATAATGAAGGATGATACAAGGAGTAGAGATAGTGCCTTATTTAGATCAGAAAGCAATAAAGAATGAACCATTTTTAAATGACTTTTGAATATATCTTTCATGTTAACTTTGAATTTTGCCATTCAAGGTTGTATCTTTTTCTCTGATTTAGAATCGGGTAAACGTAGCATTAATTTTAGATCTACCTAATAAATGGTTAAATTAAGATAATTTAGATACAAAATGTAGGAAATAGGAAATAATTTGCAAAATCACATAATAAATTCACAAGATACAAACATACAGTATTACTTACTTGGTCTGGAATCAACATTTTCCAAATGTATTGAAATCGATTTTCTGGAGGTACAAATATACATGGTATCTTCACACTAAGAAGACTCTCAGAAATAGGTTTGCCCCCTACAAGAAAACAGCTTTAATAATCACTTTATGCCATTATTAAAATATTATTAAAATAATTAAATATTGTTACAATATGATACTACATACTATATTAATGATTTTTGGAAACTAAGTAGGGTTGGGCTTGGTTAGAACTTGAATATGAGTCCACCAGAGCTGTAAACTAAACTGAGGAACTGAACTGAAAAAAGCATTCTAGAAGATTACAATGGTGAACCACTTCCATGTAGAAACTGCATGGATACATCCATGTAATCACCAAGAATTTAGCCCAATTTGAGGTTAGCCTCTTCTTTTTCATTCCAACCATCTAAAGCTCTGGAAATTATCATTAAAGTTAAAATAATTTTAAAGAACAGCTCAGCTTATTCTTACTTTTTTTTAAAAAAAAAGTGCCTCCAACCTAAAACATTACAGGACCTCATCCAAATGCAATTTAGATGCTATTTGTCATTTATAAAGACCGTGATGGCAAATCTATGATGTGCACGTCAATAGTATCACACCACAAGGTTTTGGGTGACATGTGAATGTTCACCAACACCCGATAACTATTATCAAAAACACACCCATTCTTCCACAATTTTTGGAGGCTGCAGAGGCTAAATGAATGGAGTATACACTTGCATGGCCTCCAGACCTTCTGGAAGTCAGAGTGAGGGCTGTGTTCTTGCGCAGTCTCCAAAAAATGCACAAGCACAAGGTGTGCTTTCAGGTGGTTTTGGGAGCCTGGTTGCAGAGATGCAGAAGAGCATTCTCCGAAGCCACATCAAGAATGGAGGCCTTGTGAGATCTGGAGCAACCTCAGGTAGGCCTGTCAACAGAAAGAGAACACACCAACTAAGGTAAGTGGTGTGTGGCAGATCCTGGGAGAGCTAGGCTGTGGGGGCAACCATGCTATTCCTCAAGGCTTACATAGCAATAGCAATAGCACTTAGACTTATATACCGCTTCACAGTGCTTTTACAGCCCTCTCTAAGCGGTTCACAGAGTCAACATATTGCCCCCAACAATCTGGGTCCTCATTTTACCCACCTCGGAAGGCTGGAAGGCTGAGTCAACCTTGAGCCGGTGAGATTTGAACCGCCAAACTGCAGCTAGCAGTCAGCTGAAGTAGCCTGCAGTACTGCACTCTAACCACTGCGCCACCTCGGCTCTTACATGCCTTGGGGAACGGCCCAAAGCAGCTTTTTTGAGTGGCAGTGGTGGAGCTGGGGATTAAATTAATGTCTGGGCCTCTACTTTGGCCCAGCCTCAGCACTAAATGCTGAGTGCCGCTGATAAGGGTGGCCTAGATGGTAGGTATCAGAAGAGTGAAGGTAGGCATTTTCCAAATTTTTGATCTGTAAAGATTTGCCATCACTGATTTAGGGCTTCACACTAGTTGTTTCTTTCTGTCCAGTCAGATCTGGCAGATTTGGCTCAGTCCAGGTCCTGTCATGTTGTGGAACCTCAGAGAAAGGGCTTTTCTGAAGCTGTGTCTCTGCTCCAGAAACATTTCCCCTGAAATTGATACAAGTTTGATCCTTTTGGAGATGTGGCCCTTTTCAGCAGGTTCTAGAAGAGGATGGCTTGTGATCCGGCTTCCTGTTGTGCATTCTGTATTGTTCTTGCTAACTAGTTGTGTTATTCTCCCCACTGTGGACATTCTATTATCATTTGTTCTTTTTTTCTTTTTCTGACTGCTGCTTTAGTTTTAACTATTATACATTGTTGGAGCTGCCTGGAGTTTTGATTTTGATTGATGTGACCTATAAGTTTAAGTAAATAAATAACCAGCCTTATAATGAGTGCATGCTATTATGGAAGGGAGCCATGAAATTCTTATAGGCTAACTAGAATTTATCATTACATCATGACTTACAGCCACAATCTGCTGGTCCTCTGCATTCTTCAACACGAACAATACACTTTGTTTCACCTCCAGGACATCCATTGGTTAATATAACTTCTCGAATGCCAATACCTTTGATCAAAATGATTAAAAAGAATATGTGTGTACCTGTGGTGTTTTATTTATATATCTCTATATGTCCCCAGTCCATATTTTAATTTCCTCTCTTTGGAAATCCCATCTTTTAAAATAAAAGTGCTAAAAATCTAAAGGCCTTCAGGAGGGTAAAAAAACATTGTCTTTTTATAAGTAAAATGCTGCTTAAAACCATCTCTCTCCAAATCATCTCACAATGAAAAAATGTTCTCTTTTTAGTTGAATTTGATATGCACTTTCATTTTGTACACTACTGAAATAAACAAGTTAATTAAAATTTAAATATCAACGTTAGCTTGCAGCCTTCATGAACCTGGCCTTTCAAAGCACCCACCATCTGGTGCCTGAAGCATTTTTGCTCTGATGAGCTCATTCCAATCAGGTACTGAGCATCTTTAATGCTTATTGATATCAATGGAAAAATCAGAATAGTGAACATGTTATGGGATCTAGGAGTTCCAGAAAGAAGATACAAATTAAGGATGTTTCAGATGTCACATTCATCTCAACCTCTAAGCAACTCTTGTAAGATAAATGATATTTGTAAATTATTCACTAATAGCGTTTGTGTGTGTGACTGTGTCTATGTATGGTGTGCTCAGGAATAGCATGAGTTTCTGTTAGCAGATTCAAAATATTCCTTTCAATGGATTATATGTTTTGTAGGGTTTTTAAAATTAATGTCTAAGACAGGGGTTCCCTGGGGGTGCGAAACAATATTCCAGGGGGTGCTAAAACTTGGGTTTAGAAGTTTCAAAATTATAGTGTATATGCATAATTATATGCATATAATTATTTACTTTTGTAAGGGGTGCAAGAATATATCAGAAGTGTTCTAGGGGTGCGGGGTACAGAAAAGGTTGGGAACCCCTGGTCTAAGATGTTGAAATAAATTTAATCTACATTTTAGAGTGATAATAATGGAATGCATGATCTGTACTTGTGGTGATTTTCAATGGGCAAAACTGTTTCAAGTATTCAAATTTACGTTCTCCAGAGTAAGATACTAATTTTAATTCAGCATTTGTAGAGATGTTTGATTTTGAATAGTACAGTAGCATTGCCACAGTCAGTGGTGTGCAGGTGAATATTTAACAACCAGTTCCCCTCCCACCCCATTTTCCCAACACTTCCAGGCCTCACTGATACTGATGGCTCCATTGCCACTGCTGTGTTGTCAGCTGACTAGCATGCCAGGTATCATAGCTCAGCTCTGTTCTCACCAGCTTGCCAAACTCCAGAAAATTTTAACCATCAGCAATCTGGTACTAACTTCAACACACCACTGGCCACAGTACAGTATAATAATGATCTCCACCACTTAGCCTATTTTATATTAAAAAGTTCAGAGGTGAGGCAGAAGGACACAAACTCCTACTATTGAATGCTTGACCATAGGCAAGCAAGCACCTTTTTTGTTAATCTCTGCTTACATTCAGCCAAATTAGCAAAGGAAAGGAAGGGAATTTGAGCAGTAAAGGGCCAATCAAGAACACACAGCACATCTAACTGGCCAAAGTCTTACTTAAGGTGAGTATCTAAACATTCTCTATTTATCTGACAAAATATAGTTTTGGTAATTGGAGCTATAGCAATATGTACTTCAATGGAATTCTGGAAATAACTTACATGAAGAGGGTTGGGACTCTGATCATCATCACAGTCTAACACTCCAAAACCTGAACAAAACAGGACCAGGTTTGGCGTGGGAGGAGATGGTCAAGAGGCAAAGCTGGTGCCTTAAAACTTGTAAAATTGTAATAGACCAATTTTTCCTCTTAAAAAACCCTGTATCTCCCCCAAAACCAAGCCTACTTTTGAAGTGTAGCCATGCTATGCAAAGTCCAGCAGTCCAAATGAATGATTTGCCCTACAGCCATCATTGGGTCTGATGCAATGAGGCACAAGCCACTATTGCCTATTGAGCCCAAAATTTCTGTTGCTAAGTGAGACAGCTGTTAAGTGAGTTTTGTCCCTGTTTTATTATCTTTCTTGCCATAGTTGTTAAGTGCAGTTAAGATGGTAACACGGTTGTTAAGTGAATCTGGCTTCCCTATTGACTTTGCTTGTCAGAAGTTCGCAAAAGGTGATCACATGATCCCAGAACACTTCAACCATTATAAATATGAGCCAGTTGCCAAGCATTTGAATTTTTATCACATGACCATGGGGAGGCTGCAACGGTCATAAGTGTGAAAAATGGTCATAAGTTTCAATGCCGTTGTAACTTCGAATGGTCACTAAAAGAATTGTTGTAAGTCAAGGACTACCTATATATCATTTCAGATTATTTTCACTTATCTTCTTTACTCAGGAATAAGTAAAAAACAATTAAGAGTATATATTTCCTAGTGAATATACAGAGGATTCCAGCCAACAGAAGAGAGATACACATATATGCAATTCAAATCAGATAAAGAGTCCCAAATTTCTATTGTCAATATTTCACTTAGCAATGCCATGACATTTTTTTAAAAAATGTAGATATTAAACACAAATGCTATGTTACTTTGCTTTTTTCTTCCCTCTCTTATGCCAAATACTGCATTTCCTGCTTGCTAAAATGACATATAATGCGAGGGAGGAAAGAATATTATGTTTAGTCGCAGCAAATTATCAAAGAGATTATCATCCATTATAGAGACATTTGTTTATTGAACAGTACAGAGAGCAAAGAGGATTTTTTTAAAAAAATGTTTTGTTGACCTAGAGATAAACAGAATAATTATTGGAATACTGAATTATATTTTAGGCATACCAAAAATAACTTTGGATGTTTTGTACTTTTGAATCTATTGAGAACAACTTGATGGATACTATAATATTTCTTTGACTACATGTAAGTCATAAAACATTACTTCAAGTGACAGAAGGAAGGAACAATATTTACTAGAACTGTCACAAAATAAGGATTCTACAACATGGCTGAATATGGCTCAACTTAAAAATACAATAACTAGAAATGTAAATGGCTACGAATTGACATTTTTATTGAAAATATTTTTGTTTTGCAAGCCTATGGAATATTTTTCATAGACACAGAGTGTAACAAAAACTGATGATGACAGATAGTAGGGAGGTAGGGAAAGCAGCAGCCATATCAGAAAGATAACAAAGAATTATTCTAATCCTTGGAAAGTATAGATGGGATGGGAGAGATAATGGTCTCCATTCACTTCCTAAGGCCTTTTTTAGATAGCGAACATATTCTGGTATCCCATCCTTGCTCTTGTGCTATTATCATCCAAATTATAATCCAGGGTCTATAACTGTCAAGGTTATTCTGACATTCATTCTTCTAAATTCAATATATTTAAGTAATTCTGGCTGTTGGGAGTGCTTGCTAACTATACAATCCCATATACTCCCAGTCCACACCTATACTCCCATTCCACACAACATATCTATCTATTCACAATAAATACAAGCCCTGTGGAAACTAGTCAAGTGACTGGATGATTCCTAAGTGCAATGGAAGCATTCAGAATCCAGCTGAAGAAAATACAGTCAAATGATTACATAGATTTTAAATAGAACCCTTTGGATCATAGGTATGTATTTCACAACTGATTTCTGAAGATCAAGGAGAGGAGAGAGAGAAAAAATTAGTTCTTAAGTGGATTATAATGAAATAGCAAGAGCTTCTGGAAATAGCAACTTGAAAAGAACAGGAAACGTTCTTCCATAGAAAAAAGGCCACTTCTAGGCAGGAATATGTAGGTTTTTGCAACATGGGAAGAAACAGAAAAAAATAGAACAGGTTACCCACTTGGTAATCTTGCCATCAAAGATGATATATATTAATTTGACTGCACAGTCTCTAGAGAGCCAATTTAGTGTAGTGATTAAAGGCACCAGTGATTAAAGGCACCTAGAAACCAAAAGACCATGAATTCTAGTTCCACCTTAGGCACAAAACCAGCTAGGTCACGCTCAACCCTAGGAAGGAGGCAATGTCAAACCACTTCTGAAAAACCTTGCCAAGAAAACTGTTTAGGAAGTCACCAAAGTCAACAGTGATTCAAAACAAAAAAGAATTCTCAAATGAAATGCAAAAGTCATTAAAATGTTTATAGCAGCAGGTTATAGCTCCATAAAGCTAGGACCATAAAAATATTTTTTTTTCTGAAATAAAATACAACCCAGATAAAGATTATTGATTGAGCTGGGGGAGGGGGAAAACTCTAAATGAGGATGAGTTACAGATAGGAGTTACTGCTAGTAATCCTATTGTAATTGCTGAAAACCTAATCATTGTATAATGAAAAGAACTGGGATAATATGTGGATCAGAATAAAGAACTGTTGAATTATTTGGATACAGAAAGAATAGAGATCATTTGACTATAAAATGGATACCAACTGGGTGGCAGGTATGATTTTAATGTGTATCTGTATATATGATTTAAATATTAGTATTACTAACAAGAAATGCTGCATTGGATAGAGGGTATTTCCTGTTTTACTGCAGAAATCCAACAAGCAAGCAAGCCAGATTGTTTTCTATCTCAGCTACCTGAGAAATAAACACACTGGGAGAAACACCTATCCGATTTGCTCTTCTCTGCACGAAGCTAGACATCTGTTACTAGACAATGAGTGCTCTACTTCTGAAAACCCTCCACTCCTTCTGAGGCCAGAACTTCCCATAACACAACTAATAAATTGTATAAGTGCTGAATGGGCTACAGCGGAGAAGTGATTTGTGCTAATAGAGCTGGCAATATTGTAAGTGGGAAGACATCTGTGAGATGATGCATCAGAAGGTCTTTCAGCTTCTGAACATCTCACAGATGTTCACAAATAGAGGGAAATTGTTACTTTGGTGAAAGCAGCTCATAGCCAATAAAGAAAAGGAACTGGCTTTTTAAAAGGAGCTTACAGGCTGTGAAATTAACAGATCTGACCTAAATTTCTAATGACAATCAACTGGATTGTTTTTGTAAATTATATCTAACAATTATTGAAAATCACCATGAAGTAAATAAGGAAATGCAATTTAAAACAATAAAAAAACTACCCTTAGCATTATTTATTTATATATATATATGCTTACCACACGTAACAGTGCATTCTCCAAATTCTACTTCTTTAGGTTCTGTCAAATTTTCACCTGCAAAAGGATGAATTACCACGAGCTGGTAAGATGTAGTTACCTAATTGGAGTAATTTCCTAAATTCTTTAGTGCAGTTCACCTGAAATGCGAAGTTGGTCCAGCCCCCCTCCCCCCAAATAATGTGAAACACGCTGGACTCTGCCTCAATTTAGTTACCCAAGGATATATTTCGTGTATATTCTTTGTTTAAATTTCAAATTATTACTTGACCTTTTAAATGTAAAACTGCTTTTAAGAAATAGAATGTATATCTTTCTATGGGACCTGTTTTAATTTTAATTTTCAAAATCCAACACTGCATTTATTCTATACAGCTATGAAGCACACATTGCGAGAATATCAACACCAGGAACATATATTAATATATGCAGTTTTTCCCCGCAACTGTTCTGTGTTCCATGATATCCAGCCCCCCCCCCCCCTTCTTAAATCAAGCGGCAAGCGTGCTTCTCGGCAGCCCGCCTTTTGCGGGCTCCTCCCTTTCTTTTCGGGAAACCTCAGAAAGGCTGGGCGTCGGTAAGCCGCGCGCTCTCGTTCGCTCTCTCTCTCTCCCCCTTTTGCGCCGCCCCGAGTCCCTCACCCGAGTCCACCAGCCTCACGATAGGCTCGGCTAAAGCCGCTTCGAGAGACAGCGAGTCGTTAAAGCCGATGTCGGGCTCTTCTTCGGCTAGTAGCAGGTTCAACAACAGGTTCAGCAAGAAGGCGAGCGTGCACGCGCCTCCCGTTTTGCGGAACCCCATTTTTTTGTTTGTTTGCGGCGCCTTGACTGCGCCTAGCCCGCGCGGGAGCCGAGCCGAGCGGGAGCCGCACTGGCGGCAATCATTCAGGCGTCACAATGCGACCCGCTCAGAATTCGAAGGGAGGCTCTCTGCGGGAGGGGGCAAAAAAAGTAGCGGGCGCCTTTTTCTTATTTTCTTTCTTTTTTTTTTAAGGCCCTCTCCCCTTGTTGTAAAGATGCGACCATTCTTTCTGCCCCAGGCATCTTTCCCCTCTTCTCTGCCAGAGACCTTATAAGCAGCCCCCGTAGGGACAAAAAAACCACCGCAATTATCCCGCTGCGCAAAACCACGTTGAAACTGGCCGACTCAGCGTAGGTTTCTTTACGTTTTAATTCCTTGCGCGGAGTTTCCTCGAAACGGCGAATTGGGACACCTTTCTGTTTAATGTGCAGGTAGTCCTCGAGTTACGACCACAATTGAGCCCAAAATTTCATTTGTTAAGTGAGTTTTGCCCCATTTTATGACTTGCCACAGTTGTTAAGTGAATTGCTGCAGTTCATAAATGAGTAGCGTGGTGGTTAAGTGAATCGGGTTTCCCTATTGACTTTGAGAAGGTTGCAAAAGGGAATGGCAAAAGTCATAACTATGATCCAGTTGCCTTGCATCTGAATTTTGATCACCTGATCATGGGGATGCTGCAAAGGTCGTAACTCTGAAAAACAGTCATAAGTCACATTTTTCAGTTGCCGTTGTAACTTCGAACTGTCACTAACCAAACTCTCAAGGACTTACCTGTATTTGTTCCCTAACAGATGTTTTCATGCTCTTAGCCTCTCTTGTATGGATAGGCATATGCTGGAATGGTTAAGGCACCTGTTGTCTCTCAACAATCCCAGAAGGCCTGGTGTAATTTCAAGCGATGGTTTGTCACTTTCCAGCGTCCAGCACCTCTGCCAAAACGACCTTTGTTTATCACGGATTGGTTGTCCCTGAGCTGCTTTCTGGACGGATGTAAATTCATACTCCATTGGCTCTCTCTTGCCCCAGGCTTTTATTCAAGTATTATTGGCCTCTGCCCTGGGGCATGCATTTGTAGAACAGAGATGATGGGCTAAGGGATTTGCAGTAGAGCCATTGGGAGGGAGAGGAATATTTTATTCCCAGTAACTCTTCATGCCCAGTCTCAAGCTCATTGAGTTTAAGTGCAGTTCAGAGATTCCAAGTGGGGCTGTGCAACAAAACCCGAAAAATCTGTTGCTACCAAACACTCTCAGTATTGAAGCTTTGTTTAATAAATTAGCATGTCACAGAGGTTACACACCTTGCTACTTCCTGTGCTTTAAATACATAATCAGTCTTTGCGCTGGACCTCTGGTATGGCTCTCATGAGGGTTCTTTAAACTTTTATACTTCAACCAGAACGGTGTCTGCATCACAGCTATAGGTATTAATTTTATTCTGTTAGCATATTTGAATGACAAGCTTACCCAATGAAATTGAATGTTATCCTTTGACAGCATTATACATTCTGATAACCTTAGAGCAGGAAGTAGGCAAACATAGTTCTGTGCTTAATTAATATTACGGTAGTTACTCTGAATCCTTAACTGAAACCATAGCAAGACTATAATAAATTAGCTAGCTGGCAAATATTAGGGTGTTCCATGTATGTGGTCAGATCTCAAATCCTGGTGAGAGGAAGACTGAATATGTAGCTAGTCGAGGTGCAAACTGCAATTTTTACAACCTAAACAACTCAAAAGTATTGAGAAGCTGTGTGATTCAGTGATCTTTGATGTCTGTTAATGCAGAAAGGCATGCCAGGCAAACATGTCTACTAAAAGAATTATTGTATATTGTTTCATCTTTTTCCATAGAAAGATATAATGGGGAGAGATGCAAAGTGACTAATAAATTTAGGTATATTTCATTTGAATGTGGCTTCCAAACTTTACTTTGAATGACCATCTCCTGTAACAAATGAACATAAACAGATGGACACTGACTGCTAATTGCACTGCAATGTATCAAAGAACATCATTTCAAGATTTTAGGAACTATCTCCAAATCAGAACACTTCTTCAGAACTTATCTTTTTGGTTATGTCATTTAGACATAGATACAGTAAAGTTCCACTGTGTACTTCTCTAAATAGCTTATTTCATAAAACTCTTCAGTTTCATACATCTTCCCAGCAATTGTTTCTAAGTCATAGAGTTTTCAATGCAATGACCAGAATTTTTGGCATCATTGGAATAGAGTGAAATTCATTTATTCTTTCCATCTAACCTATTAGAATAGCTTTTTAAATCTTCCTTGATTTTTTTTTAAATCACAAGTAATTTATCTGAAATTTGGATTTATTTCCATTGTAGAACTGTGCTTGTAAATGTTATCTAAATTTTGTCCAAAACCAAGGAGATTGTAGTCAGTTCCTTTTTAATGTCAAGTTTAAAGAGCCTTTGAAAGATAGAAACGTGAGAATTCTACAGCATCTGAAAGGGTGATCTTTATTCCTTGGAATGTTCTCTTCTGGAAATTTTGTCCTGTTGAAAAGGACCACTTATGGTTAACATTGTGTCTTCTTGGATCAAAGTTGGCCTGATCAGCTTTCATTCCATTTGAACTGAAACAGGTTTATATAGGTACCTACTAGGAGAGATATGCAGAGGAAACTATGGTGGGCTACTGTCCCTAGCAGATTTTCTTGCCAAAACAATTTAGGCTAGTTATGCAACATGAAGCATCCAGCCTATCCAATGCTGTTGATGTCATGGCATCCTGATAATGTAATTTAATTTGCCTTTCCTGGATAATTTTAATTCTAAACATTCTCTGCAGGTAACACTTCACTATTAACAAGAATTAATGCTCCTAGATCTTCCATCTCTTTCTATAGTAACCAAAATAAAACTCCTTTGGAATTGTTAAATGTCAATCAGTATTATAGAAGTTTTTGTAAGAATACAGTCTTCAGCACCAAAAGAAAGCTAGATTCGAAATTAAGAGAATTTTCTCTAGTGGGAAATGGGAAATATTGCAGACCTCTCTGTAGAAAACAAAACTAATTTAACTTAATTTCCTACCAGTAATGTCTCCCACAGAAAGGAAAGCATAACTCACTATTGTACTGATGATAATATATTGGAGAGTAGTAGTTGAAGAGCTCTTCTAATCTGAAATCTTTACATTGAAATCTCAGCTTGGATTATGTGTTATTTGTAAACCTTGGATTGCTCTGCTTTAATAAAACTGCAATACCTCAAGTCTAGTTTAGGTCTATAGGTTTATAAACAATTGCCAGCAGATGTTCAATTTTTCTAGGTCCCAACTGGCCTAAAATACTGTCGCAACAACTAAAACACATTTTCTCCTTAAGTTAGGCTGCTGAAAAAGTACTGTGGGGAAAAATCTTTTTTTTTAAATGAACTTGGGCTCTTGGTTTGATACCAGTCATAGTTGAATATATGCTCCGAAGCATCCCTTTAATTCTTACCATAAGTCTGCCCACTTGAGTCGCTATTTCCATCTAGCCTAGTTAATTAACTTTGGTGTCCTAGTAAAAAGCAAAATAGATCCCACAAAGCTACATATAGTTATCAGCTTTTCAAAGCATTGAATTGGATATTTTTTTATCCTCAATACTTTCTCTTCAATAAACCTCAATATTTCCCTAGGCACTAAGTTTCACAGTTCTTTTAATTCCCTTCACCAGGTAAGGGAAATGAGGAAACAGATTATCATCCAGAAAAAAAGTGGAGGAAGAGATCTGTCAGTGCTTGATCAATAGTTTGCCTAAATGTGTATGTAGGAAGGCAGCTGTTTCCTAAGTGAAAAATTATCAGGATGAAAACTGATAAATATCAGGATGTTTGTTACTGGTCTTGTTGAAAAAGCAAGTCCTGTCTGAGCTTTCTATTTTGCCATATAATCCAAATACTATGTTAAAAGGCTTCAGTTTTTTTCTGGCATAACTAATCTAACCCAGTAGGTAGCTTCTGGATGCTAGAGAGAGTATCTTTTCTCGCACTTCCATAGTAGTTAGATAAAATAAAAGTTGTATTCTCCTACTATAGAATATATGCAATTGGCTGGTTCAAGATCACGTGGTGGGACTGAGAAGTTAAGATGTTTCTTTAAAAATCTTGACTGGCACTCCAAAAAATAGTCTAAACAAGATTAAATATGTACATAGAATGTAAATAATATTCCCTGTATTTGTTAAAAATGAAGCTGAACTGAAATATCTGATGCAAAACCTTCTAGGGGCTAGTAGAAATGAAAATCAGCTTCCAGGATGATGGTTGCCCATTTTCTAAAATGTTGGTCTGGTTTATTCGGTAATAGTTCAAATCAGATATTGTTAGGTTATTCATGGTTGAATGAAGCTTGTTTAAATAGCATCATGGGAAGAAAAAAAAACAGACAATGACACAGCCAATTTACAAATTTCTATTGTAGTTACTATATCTAAAAGGATTGAAGCTGCCTAGAAATTTAAAGTATTTTTTTCTTTCCTTTTGAGATATAAAACCAGATGGCAAGCAAACTAAAGTTCCTCCTCCAGTTGTCAGAGGAAGTTGTCATTCAAAATATCATGAAGGCACCAGGCTGACCCCTCTTTTTATAAATCATTGTAATTCATAGTGGACAACTTTGGGCTCTTTACCTTATTGCAAAATTATTGTTAGAAGATATCGACTGAGGTAATTAATGGCTGCACTTCAGCCACATGTGGAGGACCAAGTGCTTCTCAGATCTGAACTTTGTATAATACACTTTATACTTTTTTACTTTACTTTTTTACTTTACTTTACTTTACTTTACTTTACTTTACTTTACTTTACTTTACTTTACTTTACGTTACTTTACTTTCCTTTACTTTAGTTTACTTTACTTTACTTTTTTTACTTTACTTTACTTTACTTTACTTTACTTTACTTTACTTTACTTTACTTTACTTTACTTTACTGTCATTGCACATGGTACAACGAAATTAAATGCCGTCTGTGCTGTCCTACCTGCCACTGTGCAATTGGCAAACCATACACAGATGCAGTAAGTTAAAATACTCTCTATGGTGCAGCGGTAGAAGGCCATCAGCAGTTTTTCATTCAGTTGTTGTTTCCTGAGAAGTCTCAGGTAGTATAATCTCTGCTGGGCCCTTTTGATCAGTGCTGCAATGTGAGTGCCCCAGGTCAGGTCCTCTTTTATTATAACACTCAGAAACTTAAAACTGGCCACTTGCTCCACTCGGTCTCCATTGATAAGCAAGGGCTGGGTGTCTGATCTATTCCTTCTATAGTCCACTATAAGCTCCTTGGTCTTATTTGTGTTAAGGACCAAGTTATTGTCTCCACACCACGAAAGCAACCGTTCCACCTCATCTCGATAGGCAGACTCATCCCCCCCCGGAGATCAATCCCACCACTGTTGTATCATCTGCAAATTTAGTAATAGTATAGTGAGTGGAAATGCAGTCATGCACATAAAGAGTATAGAGTAAGGGACTCAACACGCAACCCTGTGGTGTACCAGTGTTAAGAATCAGGGCTGAAGAGATATGATTACCTAATCTGATCCTCTGAAAGCGGACAGACAGGAAGTCCATAATCCAAAGGCAGATTGAATAAAAAAGCCCAAGATCGATAAGTTTAGACACTAGTCTATGTGGAATTATTGTGTTAAATGCAGAGCTAAAATCTACAAAAAGCATCCTCACATAGCCCCCCCCCCCCCGCTGTTCCAAATGAGTCAGAGCAGTGTGAAGAGTGATGGCTATAGCATTCTCTGTAGATCTATTTCTTCTGTATGCAAAGTGGTGTTTATCAAATGTACGCGGAAGACCAGGAATGATGTGCCGGCAGACCAATTTCTCAAAGCACTTCATGATGACAGGAGTAAGTGCCACTGGTCTGTAATCATTGAGGTTATTGATAGGGAACTTCTTTGGCAGTAGAACAATGGTGGAAGCCTTCAAACAAGATGGAATAGTGGATTGGGATAAAGACGGATTGAAGATTCTGGTAAAGACTCCAGCCAACTGATCAGCACAGTCTTTAAGCACTCGACCAGAGATACCGTCAGGACCGGCAGCCTTTCTAGGGTCCACAGCCTTCAGAATGCTCCTCACCTCCTGTTCCTACAGCGATAGTGTCTGTGCAGTGTTTGAGCAGTGTGCTCCTCTAGGTCAGGGTGGTAAAAGATGTCCCAATTTGTGTTCTCAGAACAATCCTGAAGTTGTTGGGAAGCATCTTCTGGCCAAGATTTCACTGTCTTTATTATAGGCAGAGCCCGTCTCCTAAGAGGGATGTATGCTGGTGCTAAAAGCAGTGACATATGGTCTGATTGTCCCAAATGTGGTAACTGTATAACCTTATAGCCATGTTTAATGTTGGTATATACTTTGTCCAATATGTTTGCTCCTCTAGTAGCACACTTAACATGCTGATAGAATTTAGGGAGCACTGCTTTTAAATCAGCCTGATTAAAGTCCCCCGCTATAATATGCACAGCATCAGGATACTTATTCTGCTGATTACTAACAATGTTGTACAAGAATCCCAAAGCTATGGTAGTATTGGCATTAGGTGGGATATAGACTGCAGTAATCAAAACCACACTGAACCACATGGAAGATATATGGGTCTACATTTAAGAGTCATATACTCCAGATCCATGGAGCAGTGGCTGTCTACAGTCTTTATATTGATACACCAGCTTTTGTTCACATAAAGGTTTAAACCTCCCCCTTTGCTCTTGCCAGATTCTCTACTCCTGTCCTGCCGGTGAGCTATGTAGCCTTCCAGCTCAACAGCTGCATCAGGAATGACTGAATGAAGCCAAGTTTCTGTGATTAGCAATACACAGCAGTTCTTGATGAATTTAGTTTTTGCAAACTAGCCTTAATTCATCCATTTTGTTAGTAAGAGATCTTACATTGCTCCCTCTTCCTATTTTCCCTACAAACAACAACCTTGTGAGATGGGTTGGGCTGAGATAGAGTAACTGGCTCAAGGTGACCCAGCTGGTTTTCATGGCTAACGGATGACATGAACTCATCTTCTCCTGCTTTCTAGCCTGGTGCTTTAACCCCTAGACCTCAGGTCTCAAACTCGCTGCATCACATTGCCGTCACATGACATATCCTGACATTTTTTCCTTCATGGAGCTGGGGTGGGCGTGGCCTGCGCATGACGCATCCAGCCCACATGACGCCAGTTTGACACCCCTGCCCTACACCAAACTAGCTTTTTATTGCAAAAGAATTATTATTTGTTGTTAAAAAAATTTTTTTTTAAAAAAAAATCATATTCTGGCAATTTGCTGTATATTATTCTGTATCCATGTATGTATATCATATGTGGATTTACAAGAATTGTTCTGAAAGGTGAACATACAACCTAGCGGTCAAATAGTTCCTGCTATAGCACAAAATTAAATGCATAAGAGACCATTGTTAAAGTACTTTGCAGCAAAGTTAATAGTTAAACTACCCAATAGGTAGATGCACAGCATTGCACTTGAATATGTATGCAAATGTAATTTAAGCTATGATAATTTTTTTGTAAAATTTTAAATATACTCCAGATACCTTATTATGAAAGGTCACAATTTACATTTTAATAAAATGTTTTCCATGTAATAAAATATAATCGCCAATTTATGTAGCAAAACTACCGGTAGTAGATACACAGAAAAAAATAGCCTACCTGGCGATTAAGAAAAATAATTTATGTAGGCAAAGATGCCTGTGTTTAGAAAATGATAAGAGCAATTAATGTTTAAGAATTCTCTGAACTCTTCGTAAAATCTGTACTCAACCCACACATCTAATAAATAATGCTTTATGTTATGTAATTGTTAGCATGAGGAGATGGAGAAAGAGCCAGCTGAATTTAAAAAAATGAAATAAGGCCTCTAAATGTACTATTAATGGTTGTTTTTAATTGAATCTTGTTTTTCTAGAAAATTAGTTTGATTGTTTAAATTATAAGTGCTTCCTAGAATACCTATTTAGATGTATCAAAAGAAATACTGCCCTTATTACTTTATGCAATTATCAGAGTAGTGCTTTATATCAAATTAAAAGAGTAGAGAAAATTATAATGTTCATTTACGCTGGTTATCTCCACTGTTTTTAATTTATTTGCTCTCCATAATTCTTGAATAGAAAAGAGAGGGGAAGGAATTAAAGGAGAAGGGGAAGGAATAAGCCAGTTATTTTCAGCCTGTTCATATTATATGCAGCCTTATATTCATTTATCTGATAGGAAGTTCTGTGTAATTCTGTTAAGCCTTATTAAACATGGTGGTCTTACTTCTGCATACAGGTAATCCTTGATTTACAACTGCAATTGAGACCAGAGCTTTGGTTGTAAATTGTAACAGTCATAAGACGAGGCACCTATTGTGCCTGGACTCAATTTTGAGATGATTTTTATGGTTGGTTATTAAACAAATTACATGATTGTAAATCTGAATCCATACTTCTGAATAATTGGGGGGGGTGTTTGCCAGAAGCTAGCAAAAAAATGCTGGAAACTGGCAAAAAAAAACCATAGCAAATCATAGTCACATAATTGTGGGACATTCGGTTAGTCATAAATATCAGCTGGTTGCCAAGCACCCAAAATGCATTCATGTGACTGCAGGAGAGACAGGACATTTTATTATGGCGCTTTCTGAGGCTGTTATAACTCTGAATAGTTATTAAATAACTGGTCATAATTCAAGGATTACTTATAAAAAAGCATAAGTACGTACTGTAAGAGTTTGAGCTGGGTGCAGCTTTGGTTAAGAATGACTCCTATTTTCTTAAATTATGTCAATGAGATGTACAGATAACGGCAAACAGCTTCTCATTATCAGTTGATTATTTCTACTGTATTGTCACGCAGCTTTTTTCAGTCAATATTTTCAGATACCGGTAAGAATGGCTCCATTCTGAAACCATGATTATCAAGAGGACGTACAAACCTGACAGAAATTGAAGAATTCCAATGTTTTGAGAGCTTTTTAAAATGATGAAACAATGGTTAAAAGTTGGAAAGTCAAAACATTTGAAAATTGGTGATTAGGGGAAAAACTGTATACATTTTCCCCTGGTGAAAATATGTTTGTGTGTGTGTCTTTCTGTTTGCATTCCGTTGCTATTAAACCAATGATGCATAAGCTTTTCAAAATCACAATTCTGTTTCCCCATTTGCCAGACCAAGGCTTTTCCATTTCAGGATTTCTCATTTATGGATGCCTGTAAGTTTGAAATTGCACCTCTCACTGCTTATGTCCAATGCCGACAGGAGACAATACACAGACATCATGATTTTGAGTTCTGCCACATCACCATCTATTCTTCTTACCATCTTCAGATTTTAAAAAATGCCTTTGGCATTGTATTTGGCTCCTGAAGCTTGCAGAGGGCATTTTCAGCCAGTCATTGGTTAATTTAAACTAATCAATGGCTGATGAATGCTCATCAATTAATGTTCATGTTCTCATTTCAGACTTAACAGTCACTGAGTTTATTGCCTGTTCTTTGAGGATTTTCATGAACAAATGGCCTCACTTTCCTTCACAGAGAAGCTGCAAAAATTCCTAGCTCCTGATCCATCCACCCATGTATTTGTAGGTATATATTCATTTACAAAAGAACCTTTCAGAGTGATTATTTGCAAGTAAAGACTAATTTTTGAACTATTAGCATATGGATTGGGAAGCCTGAAATGCCTTGTTTTCTCCATGGTGCTAGATCAGTCTAGCATGTGGGGTTTGTTATATATAGCAGCAAACCTAGTGAGAGCATCATGCTGTCAATACTGCATTCAGCAGCTTTCCCCCAGGCTGGGCTGAATAAAAAATAGTTGGAAAGCAGGGACTATATCAGGCATCCTCTCTAGTAAAAATGAAAATGCCCACAAATACAGAATTTGTTGAAATATGACTTTGTTCCATAGTACAAGCAGGAGAAGACAAAATAACTTGGTTTCATGAAGATTTTAAAAATGTGTTTAGAAAAGTGAAGCATCAAAAAATAGTTTGCTGTTCGCATCATCTGATTATTGGAAGTATATACTGTAAAATCATTGTAAAATAGGATTCAGTATTTGTTTATTTGTACAAAAATATCTGCTGGGTGAAAAGATTTTCATTCCCTAAATTTCACTATTGAAACACTTTAGAGGACAAGGGTTACGAGGAGGAAGAAGCATCTCTACCAGGGGTGGTTCCTCCCGGTTCGTACTGGGTTGCTCGAACCGTTAGCGAGGCGCTGGTGATGTCATGATGGTGTCGTGGACCTGCCTTGGTCGGTGCCGGTCCGTGGATGCCGCCATTTTTTTCCGTGAATTTTTGGCGGCTTTTGTATGTTTTGGGCTGTTTGTGCTCTGCTGCTGCTTTGGAAAGGGCCCTCCCACCCGCCCCCGGGTTAAGGCTGTCCTTTATTCTTCGCCCGAAGCACAGCTGATCAGCTCCTCAGCTGTGTTTCGGGCAGATTATAGTGACTGAGCATGCGCAGACACAGAATTGCACTGGGGGAGCGCGCGCACGTGTAACCCTAAGCCACACCCACAGAGTGGTGGAAATTTTCGGAACCCACCCCTGATCTCTACCTTTCAGTTTTGTCTGGTTGTATATATTTGTCACCTTTTATCTTATTTTCAATCTTTGAAATAAAACATCTCTGTTCAAATTTGTGGATATTTTTTTCCATTCCTGTGCTTTTTTTCAATTTTCTAGTATCCCTTTTAAGATGTGATGAAACCTTGTGACACACCCTAACTGTTGTGGGCATTCTTAACATTTTTTCTCTTTCTTTTGAACAAATTAATAGATATCTGTACATAGGTTTCCCTAATAGTACAATATAGGTAAACTTTTTTGGACTGTTCTCTTAATTGTTCCAGCATGATGACACCTAGTATCTGATCATTCACACAGGAGATGGAGTTGGGTACTAATCTTTCTTTTCCAGACAATAAATACAGGTAGTCTTTGACTTACGACCACAATGGAGTCCAAAATTTCTGTTGTTAAGTGAGACATCTGTTAAGTGAGTTTTGCCCCATTTTACGACTTTTCTTGCCAAAGTTGTTAAGTGAGTCACTGCAGTTGATAAGTTGGTAACCAGTTGGTAAGTGAATCTGGTTTCCCCATTAACTTTGCTTGTCAGAAGATCACAAAAGGTGATCACATGACCTTGGGACACAACAACGGTCATAAATATGAACCAGTTACCAAGCATCTGAATTTTGATCACATGGCAATGAGGATGCTACAAAAGTAACTGGAAAATGGTCGTAAGTCACTTTTTTCAATGCTGTTGTAACTTTGAACAGTCACTAAATGAACTGTTGTAAGTCAAGGACTACCTGTTTCTATTCTAATATTGTCACTCTTGGAGCCTTTCCTTGAACTATAATACTCAAGCTTTATCCACACCTATCCTTCTATCCATACCTCTGGGGGAAAAAACTCAGCCACTTTTCCTCCAGAATTTAAACTCAGAAATGTTATCCTATGCTACTGTTCTTTGAGAGACAATTCTAATGTCCAGTCATCTGGTATTCCAAGCTGGTAACACTACATTTGTCCAAAGACATTGTTATAGCAGTGGCTTAATTTTTGATTCCTTAATGGCGAACCTATGGCATGCGTGCCACAGGTGGCACCAGAGCCCTCTCTGCGGGCACGCGAGCCGTTGCCCCAGCTCAGTTCCACCACGCATGCTCGCATGCTTCCTGCCGGCCAGCTGATTTTTGGGTCTGCCGCGCATGTGGGGGGGGGGCGGGATGCATGCGAGAGATGCGCGTGCGGGGGTGGGGCGCACATGGTCACGCACGCATGCGGGGGGCACACACATTGCATTATGGGTGTGTGCATGCGCGCTTTCGGCACTCGGTGCCAAAAAGGTTAGCCATCACTATCCTATATGAAACAGGAACCCTCAGATTGATTAATAATATACTTCCAGACCTCAACTCCAATTTCCTTTTCTTTTTCAGTCACTCCTAGTTCAGATCCAATCAATGTATGTATGGTTAGGATATTTTTGCCTCAGGATGCAAAGCATACTTGCTACCCCCAATTTAGATCCATCCTAAATAATCTGATGTCAGCAAAAACTCTCTGCCTCCTTGCTCACCTTTACAGCTCATTTAAGAACAGCTGCAATTCTTGCTGTCTTATTTTTATCCAAAGAATTGTTGGCAGTAAAATGGAAATACAATAGTATTTTTCATGTTTTGAAAGCAATTTATATTCTTTTGTTTATGGAAATCCTGCTCTTACGAAAATGGGGACTCAGTTCCACAAGTAAGTAAAGTAGGATGAAATATTTAATGAAGGGTGATCAACCCCACAAAATACAATGTGAAAATTCAGTAGTAACGTGAAATTTTGGAAACTGATTTTACATTGTGATAGCCTTTAAAATACCGTGTTTCCCCGAAAATAAGACCCTGTCTTATTTTTTTTTTGAACCCTGAAATAAGCGCTTGGCCTTATTGCCATGCACTCAAAAGCCCGATTGGGCTTATTATCAGGGGATGTCTTATTTTGGGGGAAACAGGGTAGGATCATTTTAATCCAAAGTATTAGTTGTTACGATTTCATAAACTCTTTACCTTTTTGAAACAATGATTTCTCCTGGGTTTTGAAATAATCTTGTTTCTATTTCTTGATCTTCTTTTTCAGTGCATCTTTTAGAAGCCTGTTTGCGCTGCATTGATATGGAGTTATCTATGTAGCCCTTTAGCAGATACCTCATCATATATGTTCTGTTTGTTTCTATATATTCCTAAATTACAAGTATCAGTACTCAGCCACTGACCATCCTATATCACTCTAGTCATTTCACTAATTGATATTTGCTCCTATCCTAACATTTTTTAAATATAATTGCATTAAATAGTTATTTTGGGATAGAAAGAAAACTGAGTAGTTTTTCATATGTGATACATGCACATTCATGTGTGTTCTGTATCTGATTCTCTGCAAAGTCAATATTTTTAACTGCCATGCTCCTTTCAATTTTTGTTTTTAAAGTATATTTATAACTAACAGTTTGAGACGACCAGGTCTTCTGTTTCTAAAATCTCTGCAGGCAGTCCTCAGCACAATTGTCAGCAACTCAGTCATTAAGCAAAACAATCACTAAATGAAACCATGACTATGCTGATGATCTTACTTCAGCTTTCCATTGCTATATATATGAGCTGCAAAGATCATAAACGTGAGGATTGGCCACAAGTTACTTTTTTATTACTGTTGTAACAGCAAACAGTTGCTCTCCAAGACAATCACTTAACAAAGACTACCTGTACAATGCATTTTTAAAATAAATCTGGAATATCTACAAGCCATCTTTCATTTTTTCCAGACATATGTCAGTACTCATGGATAATCCATATTCTTGTGAGTTTAGAGCTTGCAGAGCACATTATGTGTTAACCCTAATTTCCTCCATCTTAGTTTCCAACAGCTAAATATCCTTTGAGCCTGACAATAGGTTTTACCTCCCAATGATCTGAGTGATGAATTTTCCTCATAATTCTCTACACATGTTTTATCTACATTTGTTTGCCTGGTTGCAAGAAAACTCTCCTTTGAGTTTTTCTGCTGCTGTATGAAAGGTGAATAGATCATTAATTGACAATAGGTAAATGGATGTCTGGGTGCTGCAGAGCCAGTAACAGTAACAAACCTGCATATAGAAGCCTTTTTTTTTTTTTAGTTGCAGCTATCCTGATGGTACATATCTACAAGTTGGTGACATGATGCTCAAGCCTGCATAACAGAAGGCTCTTCTGTGCAGGGATGAGAGGAAGAATCTCTGTTGTAAACAAAGACCCAAACCTTAGAAGCATATTGAACAAGACTTTAGATCTCTTGGGAGAGGAAGAAAAGATTGGTTTCACATAAACATGTAATGATTCAGCTAAGTACACTTAGAGGCAGGAAATGGAGAAAATCCCCTTCAGTGGAAACAGATCATCTCCACAGTCTGCTGAAATGCAAGAGAGCCTCTCAGCGATTTTGTAACATTATCATAGGGAAAAAATGGGTTTTTCACAGTTTGGGAAAATTGCAGCGGGATTGTCTCATTCATCAGATTAGAAATGGCTTCTCATTTTCAGGTGGGGTATTCGACTGGCAGACTAACAGAGATGCCTGGAAATTATCACTGATAATTTATCACTGATAAAGTGATTATTTTCACACTGCTTGAAAGCAGCTTTTCCCAACCTACTGCCCTCTGCATATTAAATTATAATTCTCATCACCTCAGCCATCATACCTGGGTGGATGAAAATAATAGTTCACTCTATCTGAAAAATACACAGTTGCTCAGAGCTTTGTTCATTGGGTGAGGTTGTTTGGAGCGGGGGAGGGGAGAGATTCCATATGAAATTTGCCATTTTTTCTTCCATCCTTGAAAAACTCTAAACCCCTCTCCATTCCCTTTCTCCACTGGCTTTAGGAAGTCCACTAGGCTGGCAAGCAGCAATAGTTTCCACATTTTTCTTTAGGAATGATACTTTTAAATCATACTGCATTATCCAACTGCTTGCAGTGAATTCACCGGAAACATTTTGTCAAGTCCCCAGTGTAAACATGACCACAGTTAAGTTTTTGAAGTAGAATTGCCTCTCAGGAGTTGAATCTCTCTTTCCAGGGCTAATTGTCATGCCTGCTAGGGGAAAATGATAAGCTCTTGGTAACAGTATTTTATCACCTATTTTCCTGCTTCCTGAGTTTCAGCACTAAATATTCTGAAATGGTAGAGTAGGCATAGTAATGTTTGACAGGTAGGGACCCCATTTCAACTTCCCAATTTATTAGGAAAGCACTAGTGATATAATGGCACCAGAAGAATTATAGCTGAATTTTGTGTCTGCTTGTTTTTGCTTTCTAGACAAATGTTAAATGGCAGCAGGATGCCATTTAACATTTGTCCACCTCCCAAATGGGTTAAATTGTACTGTGGCAATATGGCCATTTTGCTACTAAGTGTTAATGGCACATTATCAAGACCTGAAGGGCTGAAATAAGGGGTGTTGAAGAGTTGTGCATAGCCAAGTGGTCTAAATCTGTATTAGAAGATGAGGAAAACCTTTCGTGCATATTAGTTGTACCATGTTCTCTCACAATGTGTCTGGGCAATCAAAAGAGCAGTATCCAGCTTCTTGCAACAATGCTAAACTCGCATTCAGAGGCGCAGAGCTGCCGAAAAGCTAAAGAACAAAGAATTCCAGCATATACATCAAGTGTAAGTCCTATTAACTACAAAATCCAGGTTCAAGTTCTCACATTTTTTTCTCCCATCCACAGAATATAAAGGGCTTGAAGCAACACTCTTTGGGGAGGGAGGAGCAGTTTCCGGCTATCCCTTGTTTTGGTAACATCCCACTAGTAGTTTCAAGCGATGTGCTTTCGACATTGTGAGAACTGGGTCTCAATCTGTATCTTTGGACTTGCTGTCTTCTGATAGATTGTAGAGAAAGGTATTATTTTGTGGCTCAGCCCTGAAGTGTCTGTGGAGAGGGGTAAAACAAAAAAGCCAAGATGAGAGTCACAAAGATCTGACCCTTTTGTAGACACATGTATAAAGAGACGGAGCTTTGGTTACATGTCACAACCACAATCTGAACCTTTTTGACCTTCCATGGATATCACTGACTTGTTGCAAAGCAAAGTACAATCTATTTTGTGAAATTTCCAAGGAGCTCCCTTACCTCGAGAAGACTTGGGAGGATCAGTGACCTGATCTGTCTGCATATAGAAACAAATCGGCATCTTCTATGTAGTTTCCCATGATATCTCTTAGTTTCTGAAGATCAGCTGATCTTGAAACAGACTGTAAAAGAAAAAAATACGACCAAATGTAATTAAATCCGCAACTTACTTCTTGCTTTTCCCCTTCCCTGCTTTGCATAATATTATCTGAATTACTAGATGCAGCAGGTGTTTAAATATCACAAAGACAGGCACCTCCAATTAGCTAAATCTCTAAAGGCAAAAACTGAAAAAGGAAATTGTGATGCGCACCAGCATAGAACAGAAGCTTGTATTTCCTATAGAATTAGCATAACTGGTGAGAATATCAGATTTTTTTCTAAGCAACCGGAATTCAAAACTGACTCTTATTGCCAGGCTTTTTATTACTTGGATAAAGTAAATAGTAGGTGTATACAGTATGTGTAGTGTGTAATGCTTCTTATTCATAGGTATATTGTTAGCTAAGTTTTTAGCTGTGAAAAATGTCATATTTCAAGCCAAGGGTGGGTTCTAACTTACCTCGCTGCCGGTTCACTTCCTCCTGTGCCGCGTGGCCGCGCCTCGGCGTGCACATGCGCAGTGCAAAAAAATAAATAAAAATAAAAAAATTTAAAAAGCCGAAAACAAGATGGTGATGCATGCGCAGTGCTGGAAACTCGGCTTCTGCGCATGCGCAGAAGAAACTTTTTTTAAAAAAAATCAAAAAATTCAAAAAAAATTCAAAAAAAAGATGGCGGCGCCCACAGACCAGCACCGACTGAACCGGATCCGTGACGTCATCGTGATGTCACCAGAGGGTCGCTACCGGTTCGGGCGAACCGGTCTGAACCGGGAGGAATCTGTCTCAAGCCAACTTTGAACATAAGGCGATAAGGCTAGGGCAGGGGATGCAGTCCTGTGAAGGAGAGGGCTAAAAATCATGCTTGCTTATTATAAGCATCTTGTGTTATAAGATGGACAAGTGAGTATATTTAAGAGGCACGGGTCGGGGGGGGGGGGAGTGGCAGGAACTCCAAAATATTCTTCCCCCTGAGAGCTTCTTGCCTGTGCATCCTTAATCCTGGCAGGTCCAGTGGCAACATGTTGTGGGTAATGTTATCAGTGCCTCACATCCAGCTGTTCCTGTTTCTGAAGAAGTATTACCTTCAGCTCCTCCTAACAGGTGCTTGTGATTCTCCAACCTCCAAGGACTTCTGGCCCTGAAGAGGTAGCACCTTCTCATTAGGAGGAGCAGACCTGAACTTGGGTCTTGAATCTCAATATGTATATTACTACACTGACCCTAATTCAAACCCCGCCCATACCTTGGGCTTAGGTGGATCTTATAGTTAAGCTATGCTCATCACAGCAACCATTTTATAAACTAGAAAAGCCTTCCCTAGAAGACATTTTCTATGGTGTCAACATTCTAAATACGCTAACAAAAATATTGCTCTATTTCCTATGGCACATCTTTTTCTTGATGCTTACATGTCATAAGAAGGCTACCACAAGCAAATGTTGAATAGCAGTGTGGATTCCGTTGACTTACGTCTGTCTGTCTGTCTGTCCATCCTAAAGGGTGGCTGTTACAGTCCGTACAAGGTATGATGTAGAATACTCTGGGGTTTTTTTATATCAGAATTAAAGAATATTCACAAAAATTCTATTTCATCTTTATAGAACAGAACTAACTGCATTACAGCATTTACCACATCGTTATACTTAATCTTTATCCTTCTCCAGCAAGTGTTTTATTTAGTAGTATCAAATGCTACTGCATTATATCAGTACAAAGAAGTGCTGAGCAAAGCTTGTATGTTCCCTAATGCATAAACACATATATAGAGAGAGAGAGAGAGAGAGAGAGAGAGAGAGAGAGAGAGAGAGAGAGAGAGAGAGAGAGAGAGAGGGAGAAGAGGGGGGAGAGGGGAGAGAGAGGGGGGGAGGGAGAGGGGAGGGAGGGAGAGAGAGAGAGGGAGAGGGAGAGGGAGAGGGAGAGGGGGAGAGAGAGAGAGAATATAGCCCAAACAAAATGACACATGCTGGGCAGAGTTTATCAGGTAGTTCTTTTCATCAGCAGAGTTTAAAGGATATCATGTCATTTACCATTTTACTTATGTCTTTCAAGTGGAAAAGAGCAGATAAGTTCTGCTTGCTGTGAGATGCATTTACGATGGATGGCTCTGGAGCTAAGCGTCTCAGTCTGCAGCAACCGTGAAGCTAGCTTGCTACCGCGTTCTGACAACAGATGACTAAAATGCAGGCTTCGTGGCAAGGAAGTGACGTGGATTTTTGAAATTTGCCATGGTTCAGCTGAGATGTGAGTGTTCATCTCGAACAGAGTGCATAAGCCCTTCTGTCAGCTGTGTCCATATGCTAGGCATATGTTCCTCTCTGCCAAGCACATCTTTTTAAATTTAGTCCTGGTGGGAGCATGTTCTACACCTTCCTGATGCTTGGAATGAGTGTACTTCCCCCCCCCCACACCAGTTGTGTACTTGAAATTAAAGCACACGTTCATTTCAGAATATCCTCAGGCTCAGGAGATGACAGTTCCCTCCCTTTCAAGCAACAACCCTTGCCAAGATCTATTTACTTGTTCCTTAAATCGGAGGAATACAGTGAATCACTGGACTCCCTTTTCATGAGGTCTATAAATGAGTCTTTCCACATCCTTATGCATTTTTTTTACACACTGATCTCCTTCAGAGCTTTTAAAATTTAATATTGTATTTTATTCTGTCAACCAGCACTTGTGGCCCTTGGGCCTGCCAGAGTTGAGGATGTATAGCCAAGAGGCTTTCAGAGGGAAACACATATTGTGGAGCTCCCTGCTAGTTTCTTTCACCCTCCAGTTATGTGTGCATCCTCTCACATGTACTGTGATTCCACCCCCTCCCTCTCTTCTTATCATTAGGGCGTCTAGAGAAGACAGAGGGCTGAGGAGGAAATGAGACAAGATTTTTCTTGATTAAAAAAAGAAGCATCAAAACTTTGGGGGATCGTTTCAGCTTCAGGGCTCTTAGTCTGCATCATATGGTCCGATCCTAGCAGCTCAACTACTGTTTTATCCATGCTATAGTAAGGATATACACACAGGTCTAATTCCCAGCACTTTGAGATCATGCCACCAAACTTGCAACCTTCCAACACTCCAAGTGCAACCATCGTTCAGCTATATTGTTCCATTTTTAAGGCATGGGATACAAATGATATCATTGAAATGGCTGAAATAGCAGCTAAAATATTGTAAGGGTATGGGTGCACAACAGGGCAGGGATAATTACTACCAGCAGAGAGATTATTACAAAAACATCATAAGAATTCCTTTCCTAGGCAGTTCCTGGTTGTTGTTTTTTATGCAAGCCCAATATTTTCAAGCTGAATTCCTGGCTCAAGGGAACTATACAATTAAAAAAAAGATGTAGGGGAGGGAGATGGTCTCCAAGCACTGGATTTGTCCAGAATGATTGACACTTCTAAGATTTTTTTTGTATCATGAAGCACCTTCCCCCCTCCTCCCCCTTTTTAATGCAGTGCTTCTCTCTCTTTGGTTCATTGCCTCCGCAGGCAAGGAAATGTTAAAGCCTGAAGTGCAGAAATCTTCAAATCGCTCTCTACTCTTCTGATTAAAATATTTAAATGAACCATTTGACATTCTTTAAAAGTGCCACAAACTGACTTTCCTTGTGACTCATGGAAGGAATTGCCCTCTTCTTAAATGGAATTAACCTTTCTCTGCATGTTGAGTGCCTCTTGATAGAAATGTTTTGATAGTAATAGTAGTTAAAACCTTTTTGCTCATTTGCTCATCCTCTATCCTCGTGTTTTTTTTTAAAGTAATATTGAATAGCACACATGCCCTACCAAAAGAAATCATTTCTCCTCTGAAATCTAAACAACTGAACTGTAGTTTTATCACTAAAGTTCAAGCCACATAAATGAATTAAGGGTATTTCAACTACTCTTTAAAGAATAAAGTAGTTTACAGCAATATAGAGATTTCAAAGAGAACTGTCCATGGTATCTGAATTGAACTATTTTCCCAATAATAGAATTAATCCAGCAGAAAAATGAGGTAGAGAATTACCCAATACTAAAGTATAAATTCCATAAAAAAAACACTTTGGCTCATGATAAAAATGTTATTTCTGGTATGCATTATCCCACATACCACCTATATATTTTCATTAAAAGAAACATCTTTTCCTTCTGGTTCAGAACTATCAAAAGAAAATTCAACCCTTTTTCTTTTTGGCTAGCAAATACTGAAGACTTTTTATCTGATCATTCCCAGAATCATAGAGTTGGAATGGATTTAAGACGCCATCAAATCCAGTCCCCTTCACACTGTAGGATTTACTACACCATCTCCCATCCAGCCTCTATTTGAAAACCTCAGGTGAAGAGGAAGACATGTCTCCTTGCAGCAACCTCTTGCATTGATTGAGATTTCTTACAATCAAGAAGTACTTCCTAATGACTAATCTCTATCTAAACAGAATACAGAATAACAGAGTTGGGAGGGACCTTGGAAGTCTTCTAGTCCAACCCCATGCTCAGGCAGGAAACCCTATACCATTTCAGACAAATGGTTGTCCAATCTCTTCTTAAAAACTTCCAGTGTTGGAGCATTCACAACTTCTGGAGGCAATTTCTTCCACTGATTAATTGTTCTGATCCTTGAAGTTTCACCCACTTGTTCTAGTCTTACCATCTGGATCACGTGAGAATAAGCCCGAACTCTTTACAATGTGACAGCCCTTCAGATATTTGAAAATAGTTGTCATGTCCCTTCTTAATCTTCTCTCCTGGAAGCTAACATACCTAGGTCAAACTTATCATATCTATTTATACTGTAGGTTCTTCCTGTGAAAGGGATAATCATAATTCCTAGAAGCACATAAAACAGTATTAATCCAGCATCAAAGCATTGGTCATTATATTGGAGGTTGAAATTTAGTAACACTATGTCTTCATTATGTCAGGATCTACAGCAGAGGTCTTCAAACTTGGCAACTTTAAGACTTGTGGACTTCAACTCCCAGAATTCTCCAGCCAGCTATGCTGGCTGGGGAATTCTGGGAGTTGAAGTCCACAAGTCTTAAAGTTGCCAAGTTTGAAGACCTCTGATCTACAGGATATATAGACATAAGGCTGCAGATAGAGAGTTAAGGGTTTACTCACTAGTTCCTTCATAGTCCCTCTGCCTGCTGTTTCTCCACGAGGTTGCAAATCTGAAAAGTACTCACCCATTGACTCTTCTGACAAGATGTAGCTAGCTAGGTGCTAGGTTTGCCTATGGACGCATGTCCTGTAAATAAATTTCCTTTCTGTTACAAAATCTTTGCTCAGATTAGAATCCTTTTTGGAACCCTCATTTGCACACACAGAACACTTCAACTTCCAACACGCCCAAAAGAGGCGTGTTAGCAACGCTCCATCCTTTGAAAGCAAACATTTATAAAATTAAGCACTCTTAATTAAACATTTCTTTAAAAGAAAGGATTTCTGGAAAATCTAGACATTAATAAATACTGAACAGGTTTCTTCAAATATTCCCAAAATGTACTGTATTTGCCCATTGTATAAGTTGGAAGACTAAGCCACCATCCTTTCAACAGTTCTGTTTTTTTTGAGGCTTGAAATTCTGAATATTTAAGTATATTTGCTAGATTTTGATTAGAAGATATATTTCATTTTTCCACCTGTATATTTTTAAAAATATGTCTATATCTTATTCTTTGAGAACTTGGTCTCCCATCTTATTCTGACAGTAACCTTAAAAGAGAGTTTGGGTTGAGACAATGAGTGGCCCAAAGTTACTGAGTCAGATGGGTGATCAGTTGATTATTTGGACTGGAATTTCACTAATCTGGATAACACCTTATAAACCTTACTGTGCTGGCTCTCTGGGCAGAGTATTCTATGGTGCCTTCATGTTTGCTTGCTTTTAGGATTGCTTCAGTTGCATTTAAAGAAGCTTGATTAAGCCAGATATTTTTTCAGTCTAAAGGCCACACTTGAATTTCATTTAGTATGCTGATTCTGAAGATTGGGTAGGCCAGGAAGAAAGAGGGCAGAGCAAAACAAAAGCTAATTTCCATTTAATTTCCATTCAATTAAATGTTAATTTGATGATCTAAACACAGTTAATACATTACCCATTCAACCCATGTATTGAATATTTTTGCTCAGCTGTCATATTATTAAATATATATATAAATTATGCAGAATATGATAAATTCCTAGCTTTTGAATATGGTACAATTGCATAGCTAGTGAAAGATCGACTATGTTTTTATAGTTGCACTAAAGTTTGTTAGAAAGATAAGTTTAGTCACTAAATAATTTATGATATAAACTCCCTTTTTATGACCCTGTAATCCCTTAATTCGAGGGAGAGTCAGGGGACTGGATGGAGCTGAGTGTTTACTGGCCAGATGCCTTTCCTGACACCACATGGAGTTCGTAGCAGATATTTTCCCTTTGTGCTCTAGGAGAGAAACATCTGCTGCTATCTAGGATTGAACGCTCAACCTTCCGAGTAGGAGGCAAGCATCTTCTGGCTAACCTATTAAGTTGAGAGAGGTTTACTGCCTGCACATATATGCCAACTTTGATGCCTTTATAAACAAAGTCTTTTCCTCATAATTACCTTGATGCAGTTATTTGATGAGACATAAGCAAAGACCACATTTAAATATCTTTTTTTTAAATACATAAAATTTTTCACATTATACATATTAGCATAAAACTTGTCACATCTGATAAAAATTAGAAGAATACCGGTAAGTCTCTTATCTTAGTCCATATAGGACAGCAGGACAGCCAATCTCATCTCAGTATCCATCTGTCACAGATTTTTTTTAACCCATACCAAATTAGGTTGACCCAGACTCAAGAGAGAGACACAAAAACATTGGACCCAAATATCACCCTATAAGGGATGGGGAGACTTTTTATTTTGTAAAACAAAGTATTTTACAACTGTGATATGTAAAACTTAAAAGTCTGTTTGTGAGGGCTTCCTTTATCCTGTACTCCATTATTTCTATACTATTACATTTTTTTCTTCTTCTTACAGAGCCTGTTCTGTCTTATTTTCTCTCTCTGGGATTTATTCTAATTTTTTTCTTCTGTGTTGATGCTTTTTAATGGCCAGCATGTAGAGTTCTTGCACCTTTTCAAATTCTGCTGTTCCTTGCTGGGCCTTTATACTTCTTCTTTTTTTTTCTTCAGACTGTCCAGCTTCTCTGAATGAAAATAACATTTTATTTCTTTTGGCTTCTCCATTCACTGGGGGCTGCAGAGCTCCAAAAATAGGCCAGGCCAGGCTACACTTGTGTCAAGTTTGCTTCTTTATTGGCAACTCTGCTTGCTGATGTTGGGGAAAGGCTCAAATGGGAGATAAAGGAAGGAGCATAGGTGTCTGCAATCTTCTCTAGCAGTTTGCTCTTCCATACCATCAAATTGCAAATTTGGCTGGAAAATCAACATGAGGTAAGAGTTACCTGAAAGATGAAGAAAAGCTGAGAAGGTGGTGCATATTCCAGAAGATAGATGGTGAGTGCCCCTCTGCCAGTTACTAAATCCTCAAGGCTTGGTTGCGAGTTTCCAACATTAGGTTGTTTTTTTTTTAATGACTGGCATAGCTGTAGCATTAGCTAAATTGATTCTAATTAAACAGAATCCTGTCCTGATTAAAGAGCAGTAATTATCTCTCTGTGTCATTAGGTGAAATCAGTGTTAACAAATATTTTTAGCTCTTATTTTTTAATTACGCCCCTAATAGATTACCCAATCAGATTGGGATGTCACAGTGGCAAGACCAACTTTTCAAGCATGTTGCAGTGCAATATTATTAGTTCACAATATAGAACCAGCCAAGAGAAAACTTTTGAGGCACTAGTTTTAAAAATATATCTTCCCCTGCAACAACTTATCAAACAAGCCTTTGAGACGACTGCTTTGCAAACTACCAATGTATACATGAACAAACATAAAGAACAGCATATATGATAGAGACTTGTATGCGATACAAGTCTATTGATGGGTGTGAACAGATGTCATTTCAAAAAGCATAGAAAAGCGTTCACTCACTGATCGGCCAGCCTGAAACAAGAAAAGTGAGTACAGAATTCTATGCACTCAGCTTTTGCCCAAGTCATGTTGTCCAAATCTGAACAATATTGGGTGAAGGTGTTTCTCTGTGACCTCCATGTTCATAAACATACAGAAAATGCCATATCAAATGCCCTTTTGATTAACTAATGGGAAGGCCAATATGGAAAAGATATAGTTTCATTCTAAAGTTTTGAGAATTACTAGCAAATGGAAAAGCTGATGGTGTTGTAGACGTTATCACTCAGTTTTGTGTGCAATAAGAAATCTAGGACTACTTGAAATTTGGATGGCATATTCTGGGCATCCCAAAAGAAAACTGTATGTGCATGTGTAAAACTGTCAACACAGTGGGAGTGGCTATTTACAAAGTAGCCAGTTTACCAGAAAGCAAAATTATGCTGTTCCTGTCAGCGTTCCAATAAACACCTCCAACAAAACAAGACTCCGAGGCTAGAAGTTCCTCAAAGTTCCAATTTATTAGAGATGCCATGTTGGCAACATCTGGGAAAACCCAAATCTGAAAGCTTCCAGGTTTTCCCCACCCAAACCAAAGTTCAAGTCCCTGCCCAGCACCCACATGTCCATCTCACGATCCAATCAGGTACCATCCAAAACTGAAGATGCCTCCCCGTCACTTCCTCGCAGCTGCCGGCCACAGCGGCCTTGACTTTCTGGAAAGAATGTTACTTAGACTACTACGTATCACCTACTCCATATAATCCCCCCTCCCATTTTCCCACAGTAGAAAATGTGGCAGGCCTGAATACAAAAAGGTAAAAGATGGCTTCCAGGCCTGACAGTTCCTCTCCAAACCCACAGACTCGTCTGGATACTGTCTAATGCCTTAACTTCTCCATTCCTACCCCAGCAAATGGACCCACATTAAAACTAAACTAGTGAAAGCTCTGCAAGCAAACAACCAAGCTCAGAGAATACCAAAGATTCCACAGCTCAACCCTGAGCTACTAATAGTCCCTTCTATTGATTAGTCATTTCATATCTGGTTCCAACAAGCTTTATATTATCCAAAGTAGTCAGCAACTTTTGTCAAGAAAAGTCAGCAATAATATACAGATGAAAAGATACAATATTTGTTCCATAAATGTATTTGATTATGCAACCATGTTCTTTGTTATCCTTAAAAGGTTATTTTAGTCCTTTAGAGAGGCTTCCTACATAGCTATTAGAATGCTTCTAATAGAAATTAAGCTTCACTGAGTTTTAGAATTTAGAATTAAAATACTTTACTGCCAAGCAAGGCTGGTGTTAAATATGGGCCCTGCTGGATACATGAGGTCTACAGCCTAGTAGGGGGATTCATTGCCAATGTTTAGAGATACAACCTCAGTCTCCTCCTTTTGTCACTGCCTGATCACATATCTTCTCTATCTGTCATGTACTGTAGGCAATTTATAATTTAAATCAATAAACAATAACTATTCAGAGAGGGCCCCTACCATGTGCATTTTGTAGAAAGGATCTCTCAAAATGTGGACTGTCTAATCAAGTTGAACCATCAGATATCTCAACAATGTGACTTTGGTGCATAGGACAAGGTAAGCTAATAAAATTTTACAATTGTACATAATAGTGTTTTACACATGTTTATCTACAATTTAATACAAATTCGAAGTATTTGAAAACGACAGATTTCCAAGATCAAGTTAGGCTGTTATCTTCTTTCACTTACCTTTATTCAAGTAATATAATGCCAGCATAATACTTATCAGTAGGTTTAGAACTTTAGAATAATTAAGAAGAAAAAATAATCTTAATGAAAATATGTGCTTCAAAAAGCAATAGGTTTTAAACTATCACCAGCATAAAATATTTTAGTATAGGCAATTCTTGAAAGAAAGATTGGTTCTCCTATTTTTACCAAGCCAACCCCCCCCCCCTTATATTCCCTATTCTCGATCCATCATAAAATGATCCTAGAATTATCATCATACACATAAGGGCTGTGTTCCCACATGTTCAATCTGACAAACACCAAGTGTCAGCATTGGCAAAATATAGTAAACTTGGTTAATGTTAAACTATTTAGGTTTGGGAAGGAAGGAAATCTACTGTATGAATTCAGCCAGTATGCTCTGTTTCTGGTTTGATATATTGCATCAGTCCCAAAAATTAATTAATTCCACACCCAGGTTAGGCATGCTGTTTGAACAGAACCATTCATTTTAAGATAAAAAAGGCAAAACAATTTGTAAATAATATTAGTTACTACCTTCTGCTTCCAAATGATCAAGGCTACTGTTAAATTGTTTCCTATCTTGCACCTCTTTGGAAGGGAAAAGTGATAAATAATACAAGAATTATGTTAATCCTCTTGGACTAGGGCTGAGGGGATTTGTGGCTACAGATACATGAGCACCAAACTAAGTACAGTAATATATAATGGAAAATCCCATATAAACATTGTTAAACTGGCTTCTGCTTTGATGAACAGGCTTTTGTTCAGATACATTATTAGCATATATTAAAAAAAAACCCGTGAAAACAGAGGACTTCCTAAATGTGTTTTGGTTGGCAATGGCATAGTATGGAGAGCAATGCAACTTTTTCCTCTCCCTTTCTCCTTGATCTTTTGGACACTACATGACTCAAACTAGAAATCTGCAATTGAATTACCTTTAGCAATTATTTTGTCATCTCTCAGGATTTATAACCATAAATGTAGAGATGAAAAATGGGTATGTTAGACAGTACTGGGGGGGGGGGGATTTTGTTCCTA
>QLTV01003675.1:2599851-2611832 GCA_003457575.1 Thermophis baileyi | reverse complement strand
TCCCTCCCTCCCTCCCTCCTAGAATTCCCACTGGCTTCCCCATTTGCTTTGCTAGTGTGAAGCTTGCAGACAGAAAGTCAGTGTTGCAGGTCCAATATAAGCAGGCAGATGAGTATCTGCTGCCAGGTAGAAGAGGGTGCATTGGGGTGCAGTGCAGGTCGCAAATAGTGTGTGTTTGGGAGAATGAGAGAGAGGTGCCACATGAATTGGGAAGGGTGTGTGGGGATACAATGAAGCAGGGTTGCATAAGAGGTGCCATGCAGGTTGGGGAGGGCATATGGGGGCGGCGGTTACAGGGGTTGGGAAGGGTGCATGGTCAGTGCCACATGTCATGTAAGGCATGTGGGGTGCCTGAGTGGCCAGCACTGTATGAATGCAGAGATTGAGGAAGTTGTGCAAGTGGGGGAGATTTACCTGAGCAATTTGCAACCTTCTCTGCTAGCTTCCCCATTGCCTTGTGGGAAGCTGTCATGAAGCATTGGAAATGATGGACATCTGACTGTGGCTGACTTAGGCAACACAGTGGCACTAAAGCAGATATAACTTCCCCAAATTTCATTCCCATGGGAGTAATGATGCTGCTATTCTGTAAGTTAGCCCATTGAGAGACCTTGGTTTAATAATTATTGCCCTGTGATGCACCTTTTCACCCAATTGAAGGTTACAAACAAGAGTTTTAATCATATATAAATCAATGCAAAAAATACAAATCTATTTGTACAAATTATGGTGGACAATCTATAGCCCACAACTACATGTATTTTCCCATAGCCCATTTCAAATGTCAAATGAAATATATCAACTGAATTTGTTATTCCTGTCAATGGGCTTTGATCCCAGACATAATGAGAAGATCTTGAAATAAATTGTTACAAACATGTACTAGATTTGTTCAATTAAATCCTAATGAAGATAACTATTTCTTCTTAGTGTAGGTTACTTTACATGGCCATAAAACATCATAATAAGCGCAATGTGTGTGAACAAATCTCAGGTTTATTTCCATCCTTATTGCTCATCTAAAGACACTGAGGTTAACTCAGACTTTCTGCTTCTGGTTGTTCAAATTAACTTTTAAAACCATGCATAATTTCACAAACGCTAGCTGAAGATTGAAGCGTCTATTCTATTTAAACTTGCCTTGGGCCTATATTCTATGAGAACTCTCTCTGAGAAAGAAAGAGTAGGTGGAAACAGCCTTGATGTAACTGAAAATCAAGGCTTCTTTCAGTGGTTCTTAATCTGTTTGGCCAATTACTCTTTTTCCTGGTCTCAAATAATGTCATTACCCCCACAAAAAAATCCAGACTCTATGGTTTTATCCAAGCATCTCAGCAGTGGCAATCCCAAACTGGTTCTTCACTTAGAAACAAGCAATTACTGCTGCTCTACCCTCAGGATATGCCTAAATTATCCCCTAATTACAGTCAAATTTAAGAACCACTGGTTTATCTGAACATATTAAAACCAGGTCAGGCCATTGAGATGAAATTTACAAGAAAATTATCCACCCTCTAGATACCGGTATAATCATTACATACTTTATTTATGTTTCAGGAAGTCTCTTAGAATTTATTTATTTATTTATGCAAACATTTATAGGTAGTCCTCAACTTACGACCACAATTGAGCCACAAATTTCTGTTGTTAAGTGAAACATTTAAGTGAATTTTGCCCCAATCTTATGACCTCTCTTGCCTCATTTCTTAAGTGAATCACTGCAGTTGATAAGTTAGTAACCCGGTTGTTAAGAGAATCTGGCTTCTCCATGGACTTTGCTTGTTAGGAGGTCGCAAAAGGTGACCACATGACCCTGGGACACAGCAACGGTCGTAAGTATGAACCAGTTGCCAAGCATCTGAATTTTGCTCACATGACCATGGGGATGCTACAAAGGTCGTAACTGTGAAAAACGGTCATAAGTCACTTTTTTCAGTGCTGTTGTAACTTTGAACGGTCACTAAATGAACTGCTGTAAGTCGAGGACTACCTGTATTTATAACATTTATATGGCTGCAAATATTATATAAAATAATCCTAGTTGGCAAACAACTCAGTGTACAGATAACAGAAGTCACAAAGTTAAAAACTCTTATGCGTGACCAAGAGTCTTAACACACCAATTTCGGGAACACACATGCTGGGCTCTGTCCTATCCAACTCATCAGGGAAAAGCCAGGTCCTATAGCCTTCCAGAAGACAACAAGGTAAGGGTTCCTCTGTAAATCTGAGAGGAAGCTTTTCCATAGGATAGGTGCCACTCCAAAAAAAGTCTTGCTTCCTAAGTCCTGCCATATGACAATATTTAACAGGGGACCTAAGAGCATCCTATCCAATCTAGATGTGCTCAGGGAGGGAGTCCTCATATAACCTGGCCTCCTGCCATAGAGTTTTAAAGGTGATAATTGACACCCTGAATTGCACCCAGAAAGAAACGGGAAGTCAGCCACACTCTGCTGCAATGGGATCGCACAAAACAAACTGCAGGATGCCCAGAACTGTGTGTACTGTGGCATTCTGGCTCAGCTGAAGTTTCCAGAAGGACTTCAAGGGCAGCCCCATATAGAGCGCATTGCAATAGTCCAGATGGGAAGTGACTAGGACATGACTGACCACAAGGCCGCCACCTAGTCCATGCATGGATGCAAACTGGTGCAAAATGACCAAGTCAGATTGACTTTTGAAGAACATTCAGTATCTATCGTCTGACAATCAATCGATATAATAAAAAAAAAAATGGAAAACAAAACAAAAACAAACCGACTCGGTCTTTTTCTGCCATCAGTTTTCTACGTCTCTAAGAAAAAGAGGAATAAGTTTAACCCTAGAATTGCAACTTGGAAAACAGAAGTATCACTTGGGAAATAGAGTACTGCATTCTGTTTTCAGGACACATCTCTTTCGTTTGTTTTCAAACTACATTCTGAGCTACTACTTCAGCATACTCATAGAGTTATTTATTGCTTTTTTCCTTGTGATTAAGGTTATCCATTATGGCAACTGTCAATTCTTGCCAAGCTATTGCAAAAAAACAAAAACAAAAAAACCCACGAAGGATGATTCTGTTTTAAAATGTAAAATGAAGGAAGTGTGCCACAGGAGAAATGAGGCAATGATGCAATAGGCTGCAGGACTGATATTAACTTTTTTCCATTGTATTTAGAGGCAATTTACAAAAATGCTACCTTAATTTTTCATGCATTGACAACCTAGAATGAAAGTGAACAAATGGATAGCAGTGCATGTTCACATTTTAATACATACCACATGACACAGTCTCCCGCGCCGTGTGGGCGCATGCGCATTAACAAAAAATAAAAAAAAGCTGAAAAAAAGATGGCAACCGCATGCACAGTGCCGGAAGTCAGCTTCTGCGCATGCTCAGAAGGAAAAAATAAATAAAAAAAATTCAAAAAATAAATATAAATAAATAAATAAATAAAAATTAAAAAATATATATATATATAAAAAAAATAAAAAAAAGAAGGCGGCCCCCACGGACTGGCACCGACTGATCCAGTTTGGTGATGTCATCATGACATCACCAGCGGGCCACTACCGGTTTGGGAGAACCGGTCCAAACCGGGAGGAATCCACCCCTGCTTTGTATGCTACTGAGGCTCCCAAACAAACTTCAGTATGTAATTTCATTGCAATTGAACTTCGCCTTCACATTTAGGGCAGATGAAGAGAGTCTCAAGGTGGCCCACTATCTTTTCCAAATAATGATCCTTTCCCACCCTGGTTGAAACTTCTCTCAGGCTCTATAAAAGGGTTTTTGTTGTTGCATTAGAAGGTATACAAAGGCAAGGATGAGTCCACCAAAACTCAGTGCTGTTCTATAGCTATTGCTCAGCAATGGTTTATGCATATCACCTTATTTAAACATAGACAATCCACCAGCCATTCACCAATTGTAGATCACTCAGGATATTCATATACCTTTGATCCAAATACCCTGTTTCCCCCAAAATAAGACATCCCCTGATAATAAGCTCAATCGGGCTTTTGAGTGCATGGCATTAAGGCCAAGCGCTTATTTCAGGGTTCAAAAAATTATAAGACAGGGTCTTATTTTCGGGGAAACACGGTAAGTCCTGATCCTCTGCTATTATTGGAGTCTTGCTGGATGAGACAAAAAATGCTGGTGTAAATCAAAGGTCAATTTATTCCAGCATGCTGTTTCCTATCATGCCCTCTGGGAAACACACAGTCAAGGCACAACCATTGGTTTCATTTATTATAATAGGCCAGTGGTTCTCAATCTATGATCCACCGACCCCTGGGTGCAGTGGTGAAATCCATTTTTTTTTACTACCGGTTCTGTGGGCGTGGCTTGGTGGGCATGGCAGGGGAAGAATACTGCAAAATCCCCATTCCCTCCCCACTCTGGGGCCAGCCAGAGGTGGTATTTGCTGGTTCTCCGAACTACTCAAAATTTCTGCTACTGTTCTCTGAACTACTCAAAATTTCCGCTACCGGTTCTCCAGAACCTGTCAGAACCTGCTGGATTTCACCCCTGCCTGGGGAGCTCCAATGTCATCACAGGCGGTGCGCGAAGGTTTGAAGAAATGTTAAGATTTAAATATTGAGGTAAGTCTCAGGGGTCCGTGGCCATGGTCCTTGGCCACAAAAGGTATTTAAAGGGGGTTCCTGGCAGTGGTGAAATCCAATTTTTTTTACTACCGGTTCTGTGGGTGTGGCTTGATGGGCATGGTGTGGCTTGGTGGGCATGGCAGGGGAAGGATACTGCAAAATCTCCATTCCCACCCCGCTCCAGGGGAAGGATACTGCAAAATCCCCATTCCCACCCCACTCCTGGGGGAAGGACATTGCAAAATCTCCATTCCCACCCCACTCTGGGGCCATCCAGAGGTGGTATTTTCCGGCTCTCTGAACTACTCAAAATTTCTGCTACCGGTTCTCCGAACTGATCAAAATTTGTGCTACCGGCTCTCCAGAACCTGTCAGAACCTGCTGGATTTCACCCCTGGTTCCTTGTGAAGAAAACCACTGTACTAAGCCATAATAGGATTTTTGGTTTGTTGTGCTATTTGAACTCAACCACTGTTGTTTATGTAAGAAATTATGTTTTAACCAACTCTAGGTTAACATATATGTGAACCCAACCTAAGACAAAAGTCTTTTCCACTATTATTCTCAGTAGATTATTCAGATATTACATAGAGGCTGCGGATTGTGAAGACATCCAATTTAGCAGCCATCACATTTCCATCTTCAATAGGTTTCAGAGTGAAGAGAGCAATTTTTGATTCAATAGCTCTTTCCTAAATTCATGTATTATGCTCTTAACCAAATATTGAGGCTAGCATTCACTCCTCTTAGTATAGGGAGAATTTATCACAGTCCTGTAGAGATAGAGGTCATGTGGAGGCTGTGTGCAGCAAACTGCCTACCTCAAACAGGCCTCGAATACCTACATGATCTCACCCAATTCACATGATTTCACCCTGTTTATATTGCCTGGATGAAGAAGGACACTATCTCTGGCTGGTACATGATCTCATCTAGGTTGTAGCAACAAGAGATTTTTAAGGATTGGCGAGGAGAATTCACCAATAAAAATGCTGTTGCTGTTTGTTATCTTTTGCTGCTTGTAAAACTATATAAAAGCAATAAACACTGCGAAGGCAGTCAGACATCTTGGCATCCTGCAATGACTGGTCTCTAACTCCATCATAGTCCTAGACTTAAAACCATTCCTTTAGCAATTGTTCAAAGTTACAACAGCACTGAAAAAAGTGACTTACAACTAGTCCTTGCACTTAACAATATCCCCACAGTCACATGATCAAAATTTAGGGGCTTGGCAACCAGCATGTATTTATGTTGGTTGCACCATCCTGGAGTCATGTGATCACTATCTGTGACCTTCCCAGCCAGCTTCCAACAAGCAAAGTCAATGAGGGAAGGCAGATTTGCTTAATAACTGCATAATTCACAATTGCAGTGATTCATTTAACTGTAGCAAGAAAGATCATAGAATTGGGCACAACTCAACAACCACATTGCTTAACAATGGAAATTCTGGTCCCAATTGTGGTTGTAATTCCAGACTAAAGGTAAAGGTAAAGGTTCCCCCGCACATGTGTGCTAGTCATTTCTGGTGCTCATCTCCGTTTCTAAGCCGAAGAGCCAGTGCTGTCAAAGATGTTTCCGTGGTCATGTGGCCGGCATGACTAAATGCCGAAGGCGCACGGAGCGCTGTTACATTCCCACCAAAGTGGTCCCTATTTTTCTACTTGCATTTTTTAATGTGCTTTCGAACTGCTAGGTTGGCAGAAGCTGGGACAAGTAACGGGAGCTCACTCCGTTACGCAGCGCTAGGGATTCAAACCGCTGAACTGACGACCTTCTGATCGACAAGCTCAGTGTCTTAGCCACTGAGCCACTGCATCCCAATTCCAGACTACCTGTATATTATTAACATAAGTAAATAAGTACCAGGCACGAGCTACACTACAGTGCATTACCACTGCTGCTATCCACCCTTCTCGCCGTACCCCACTTTCCTTTCTATGGCTTATATTTAGCTTACTCAGAGGTGGGTTCCTACCAGTTCTAACCGGTTCTTTAGAACCATTAGTAAATTGGCGATGACGTCACGGAGCCGGTTCTGTCGGTGTCTCCGTGGGTGCCACCATCTTGGATTTTGCTTCTGCGCATGTGCAGAAGCTATTTTTTGATTGCTGCATGCCCAGCGCGACCCTGAGCGAACCGGCAGCAAAAGGATCCAGAACCCACCCCTGAGCTTACTAGGTTTTTTAGTTAGGCTCTTCCAAAAAATACATCTGGTCACTGAGTAACACCAGTTTTTCCTCTGTAAATTTCCAGCCCCTCTTGGCCTAATTTATAGCTATTACAGACTCCTTGTTGCGGTGTTTCTCAACCTTGGGAACGTTAAGGAAAGATTTCTTAAGGCTTCCTCCCCCAGCATGGGGTGTCAGAAGTCTTCAATATGTATAACTTGTCTGATAGATCAGATGAGACGCCCCTTTCTTCTCAGGAAATTAGACCCAAGAAGCTGGAGAGAAATCAGGAGCATAGAAGAAAAATTATACCTGAGCTGGAGGGAGAGCAGGAAATCAGGCAGCAGAGCCATTACGAGGAAGAAGGGAAGATAATGAGAAGTAAGCTCTCTATGTCTGCCCAGCCACACACACCTGTCTGGCCTTTTGGCATCTAAGCCGAGAAGAGGAGAGACTGGAGGATTGCCTGTCTCCCACCAAAGCCCTGTTCCTCAACCTTATCAGCTTTAAGATGTGTGGACTTCAACTCCCAGAACTGAGAAGTCCACACAACTTAAGGCTGCCAAATTTGACAAATATTGTACCGAGGACTTTGTAATAATTATAATTTAGGCTGAGAAGGGATGGAGATTTACAGAGGCCTACAATAATTGCAAAGCTGTTATAAACCTAAGAGAAGAGACTGATACCTGCAGTTTCATAGAAGGCCCTGATTACTGCCTGGAAAGTAGGCCCTAGTAACTGTTAGCTAATAGCTAACCTAAAACTATGTGTTTATGTCAGGGGTGGATTCCAACTTACTTCGCTGCCGGTTCTCTTCCTCCCGCGCCGCGTGGCCACGCCTCGTGGGTGCGCGCGCGCATGTGCAGTGCAAAACCCCTGAAAAAATTCAAAAAAACCCCCACACACCGAAAACAAAATGGTGACGCATGCACAGTGCCGGAAACTCGGCTTCTGCACATGCGCAGAAGAAAAATAAAATTAAAAAAATCGGAAAAAAATCGAAAAAAAGATGGCGGCGCCCACAGACCGGCACCAACCGATCTGGTTCAGTGATGTCATCATGACATCACCAGCAGGTCACTACCAGTTCGGGCGAACTGGTCCGAACCGAGAGGAACCCACCCCTGGTGTATGTACATATTTATCTTGATTATGCCCTTTCATCCTGCTTGCCTGCCTACAAAAACACACATTTTTGTTAAATCAATATTATTGCCTTAATCTATGGGCTAGCAATTAATATTTTATCACACACACAAAAGGTTTCAATGGAAAAATAAAAAAGAAAAGCTTGAGTTCCCAGATCAGTTTCATCCCACCCTCTTCTTTAATATATTTCATTTTAAGAACAAGAACATCTGCTACTGGATCATTGATTTTTGACTCTAAGGTCTTTCTTTATATGTATGAACAGTATTTTCAGGATGGCAATTACATCTTGGGAATAAATAAATAGTTGCCTGGATTAAAACCTTTTGTCTTTCCCTTTGCCAAAGCTCTTTCCAGATTTATATTAGAATTGCCGGCCTGTTAAAGGTTTTTGATTAATTGTTTTCAGTGTAAAGAAAAGATCAACGCATTGATTAAATGAAGCATAGAAAGATTCCTGAAGAAATATGCCAGGGGAGGGGCTTTAGGCATCATCTATTTTTGGATGAATTTGTCACTTTCTGAAGAAAAATAAAAGCCACCTTTTAACTGCATATCTAAAAATATGGTTGCAACAATCAAGATCTGGTCCTGATAGAGATTATGTTGATGATCTACCACAGGGGTGTCAAACTCGCGGTGCCACGTTGTCGTCATGTGACGTATCACGACTTGTTCCCCCCTCACTAAACTGGGGGTGGGCGTGGCCAGTGCATGACACATCCAGCCCTGAGTTTGACACCCTTGATCTACCAGGCCAGTAAGAAATTAGAATTAGTCTGCCTGAAAGCCTGAGTTTTATATAAATATATACTTGGGAAGCTTCATGGATGTAAATTTAGTGCTCAGTATAGGCTCCCAAATGAACCCATCACTGGATCCAAAGATCCCTACATTCCCATTTAAACAATGAGTGTTGGGTTTCCTGAGGCTTGCTTCCAGACATGAGCATAAGCACACACATACAGGTAACTTACAACCATTTAGCGACTCTTCGGAGTTACAATGGCACTGAAAACAGTGTCTTATGACCTGTCCTTGCACTTATGACCTTTGCAGCATTCCCATGGTCACATGGGATCATATGATGACCATTTGCAATCTTCCCAGCTGACTTCCAACAAGCAAAGTCAATGGGGTAAGCCGGATTCACTTAACAACTGTAGTAATATGTTTAACAATTGTGGCAATTCGTTTAACCACTACATTGCTTTGCAATGGAAATTTTGGTCCCAGTTGTGGTTGTAAGTCAAGGACTACCTGGGTACACACATAGGCATGACAGGGTTTTCCAAAGACAAAAGGTCCACCATTTTATTTTCCTCCCCTCCAAAATTGCTCTGTTTCTTTGTTTGTTTATTCATTTATATATTTAACTTATATGCTAGCCATCTCACCAAAGGCGACTCAAGGTGGCTTTTGTTGTTGTTGTTGTTAGTTGCAAAGTCGTATCTGACCCATCGCGACCCCATGGACAACATTCCTCCAGGCTTTCCTGTCCTCTACCATCCCCCGGAGTCCATTTAAGCTCACACCGACTGGTTCAGTGACTCCATCCAGCCACCTCATTCTCTGTCGTCATTCTTCTTTTGCCCTCAATCATTCCCTAGGTGGCTTACAATCAATCAAAATGTCCACGTAAAACAATAAAACCTTAAATTTCATAATAACCTGTTGTTATTATATAGACCCTACTATACACCATAGAATTTCCTTTGACTAAACCTGCATAAAATCTCACTGGATAATTAGCAAGTTTCTTTCCATTTGACATTAAGAGAATGAAATCATTATAATTTTTCTGCCTGACCATGGAGTGAACCATTTAGAAAGATAAGGTTGTTGAGCTTTTGTCAACTTTTCTTGCTGGCCAATTAATCTAAGGGCACATTTTAATCAGCAATTACACCTTAATTACTACTCACACAGCTTAATTAATTAAACCTGTTAGCTTTTAAATAGCAAAGTGCTAGGAGGAGAGAAGGAAATAGTATATCACAGATGTGGAAAAAAATCACAGAAAGGAGTATGGTTCGACTATTGTGAATTAGTTTAAAGTAAACCAGTTTAATAATTAAATGCATATCAAAATTATTTTAATTCTAACTTCCAGGCATATCAAATTCATAAAACACAAAATGAGAGAACATTGTTATGTTTTTTTGTCCGAAAAGAGAGAAAAATGAGGGTGTTCGTGTTAATCTACGGAATGTTAATATTCATGTTTAATTAGCCGCATAAAAGAAATGGCAAGATATTATTCAAACCAAATCTCAGCAGTGTGTGAAGTCAAACGTTAACATGTTTGTTTGGCCTCGAAGGAGCTTCCCTGCCCCGCCCCCCGCCCCCCACACATACACAGTTCCCCATCTCAGCTTCTTCTAACTATTTATGTTTTTATTCTCCTGGGATTCATGAAGATATAAAGTGAGATGCGCTTCATCAAGCTTATACCAGCCAAGCTTATATGAATGCATCATTCTCATAGCTAGGATAATGGAAAAAGAAATCTCTAGTATTTCATTTCAGATGCAACTGAAATCTGACAATAATATCAGGCTTCAGAACTTACATCATTTATATGTATGTATGTGTACATACATGTATATATGTTTATATATCATATGAATATAAGTGTGTGTGTGTGTGTGTGTGTGTATACATTGAAGTGAACTTTAACTTTAAACCAAACTTTCCATGTAGGCTCTTAAGGACTTTCCTAATATCAAGAACAGTATAGTCATAGCAATGATTAACATAATAAATTATAGTAGAACTCTTCTTCATGGTATCTATCTTGAGAGGGCAGAAAACAATACCAGCATAAAATTTGCTTTCCCAGTAGTGATCCTTATCCTGTTAGAGATGCAATGCCAGGAAATGATATTGCTCTTACTTAGTGCATATTGGATTTATTTATTTATTTATTTATTTATTTATTTATTTATTTATTTATTTATTTATTTATTTTGTCAAGTACATATTTGGTAATATACATAGATATAACATTATTTATATACATAAGATGGGTACAAATAAAAGGGAATGTTTGGACAGGGACGGTAGGCATGCTGGTGGATGCATATTGATGGATTTCCCCAGTTTTGTTTTCCTTTCCTCCTACCAAATATCACCAGTGTTGCAGTCAGGTGACCTTTAGGGTCACTTTAGGCTAGGGAGGATGGTGGCTCACATGGGTAGAATGCTGGGTTGACAATCTGCAAGCCCATGTTCGAGACCCAAGTACTGCTGTGTGACTGAGCTCCTGTTGTTCGCTCCAGCTCCTAACAAATTAGCAGTTCAAAAGCATGCAAACACAAGTAGATGAATAGGTATCACTTCAGTGGACTCATTAACGGGACATGAAAAGAGCCCCCAATGGCAATGTCACCAGCTAATCTTTTCAAACCGAAAGTACCTTGGTACTTCCAACACAACAACTTTAGGCTAGCACAGGCAGGCATAGCTCCTCAATTCCAGTCCCCAGACAGTGTCTTTCAGATACAACCATAAAAATAAGGAAGCTTCAATCCAAAAAAAGATCTCTTTGGCGAAAAAACAAAACTGGCTGCATTGCTAACTTTAAAAGCCGCTACAAAAATCTATGCCACCAAATAAAGACTGAATGCACCAATTATCACATTAATCAAGAAGAAAACCTTCTACGCACGAAATCCACCCACGCCTTCTATAACTTTGTAAATAACCAACTCAAAGACTCGAGATCCATCCCACCCCTTAAAGGACCTAATGGTAAAGATTATAACGATGAAACCATTAAAGCCAACCTCTTTAACACATTCTTCGGCTCAGTCTTTGTTAACAGCAATGGCTCATGCCCAATATTTCCTAGTCGTACCACAAATAATTACAACGATCTAACACAAATTGATTTTACAGAAGATAACGTTGCAAAGGCATTACGCAACCTAAAACCATCTCTATCTATTGGACCTGATGGACTATGTGCATATTTCTTAAAAAAGCTCTCCACAGCCTTAGCTGAACCTCTTAGCATAATCTTCGATAAATCTTTCAGGACTAGCTCCTTACCCAACT
>QLTV01003675.1:2548021-2567246 GCA_003457575.1 Thermophis baileyi | reverse complement strand
TTTCTAGTTTTGAATTGTAAACAGCCCTCTTCCGATTATCGGTATACGACCTCCCTGGTAGTCACGTAATGTTATGGCACTGTACTGCAATCTCCGCTTTGACAATCGGGGAACCAACCGCTTGATGGTGCTCCATGATACAAGGGATACTGCAGATCCTGTGTCTACTTCCATCGGGTACTCTTTTCCTTCTATCCCAACGGTGATTTTAATCTTCTCTCCTGGGCTGCAATTTGTCTGGTCTATTACTGATGCATGGGAGTTCCCGTAACGATAAATTGTGAAACAACTGTCCTTCTGACCAAAAGAACCCGGCGGAGACCATTTAGATGAGTTTCCAGATACTCCACTCGCCTGCCATTGCGATCCTCTTCCCCCCCTACAGGCACGAGCTATGTGTCTGCTTCTGCCGCAACGGCGGCAAATCGCATCCTTAAACTGACAGTTAGCTCTCATGTGAGGTCCACCGCACCCAAAACATGGCGCACCTGTTAATGTTCTTCCCTTTTGGCCGTTACTTTTCGAACTGTCATTTAAACAGCAGACTTCGTCTTCTGCTTGAAATTCGATGTCGGGGGGGGGGGTCAGGCGATGTCTGCACTACATTTGTTCTGTTCTGCTCTGAAATGCTGGGTGCCCCATCCATCTCTGCCAATGACTGAGATGACATCTCAGCCGCCCTTGCTTCATCTAAAGCCACTTAGAAAGTGAGTCCATGCATGGCCCAAATCCGGCACTTCAGGCAACTATCTCTGACTCCAAAAACTAATCTGTCTAGTAAATAATCTTCGAGGTTAAAAAACTCACAGTATAGAGCAGCCCTTCTTAACACAGCAACGAATTGATTTATTGTTTCGCCTTCCCCCTGATTCCTATGATAGAAAGCATACCGTCTGGCACAACGGGAAGGGGGAGGTGCATAATGGTCTTTTAACTTTTCTAATAGTTCCTCCCAAGTGACTGTATTAATGGACTTTGGTGCGAAGAGAGCTCTTGCGGTCTCGAACATTTCTGTGCCGCAAAATCCTCATCTGTCTAGTAAATAATCTTCGAGGTTAAAAAACTCACAGTAGAGAGCAGCCCTTCTTAACGCAGCAACGAATTGATTTATTGTTTTGCCTTCCCCCTGATTCCTATGATAGAAAGCATACCGTCTTGCACAACGGGAAGGGGGAGGTGCATAATGGTCTTTTAACTTTTCTAATAGTTCCTCCCAAGTGACTGTATTAATGGACTTTGGTGCGAAGAGAGCTCTTGCGGTCTCGAACATTTCTGTGCCGCAAAATCCGAGGAAGTAAGCCCTCTTCCTGTCACCCGATAGTTCAGTATATGCATTTGCAATTAAGAAGCATTCAAATCTGTCTACATAAGACTCCCATGTTTCGCTGGGGTGGTTAAATGGAGCAAACGTGTGCTGAGTGGCCATTCTGTATTTATTCTTATTATTCTTATTGTATTTATTCTTATGATATCCAGCACGACAGGATTCAGGACTTCCTCGTCGCCAGTATTATGTGTTCAGTCGTTGTGATTGTATACAGCAGGCACACAGTATCTTCAGTATAACAGCATCTTTATTGTAACGGACATCTTTGAACAACAACTGTAACTGTTACTTCTAACTGTAACTTAGAACTCTAATAACTGTCTACCAGCCGGCTTTTATACCCGGCTGTCAAACTGAACAACCAATCACACTTTTGCTTCTGATCGGCCCTCTAGTGGCCAACCGGTACATTACAGGCTGCATACTAAGTCTCATGACTGGATCACAGATTTCAGGTGTATAAGTAGAAGTAATAACTTCTTGAAGTCTTGTCTACTTTTTTTCCAGACCAACAACTTTTTGCAAAATGACCCTCCAGGAGAAACAGTCTATCTTTTCCACTTTCTTGGGTAGAGCAGGGGTGAGGGAAATTTTGCTATGTCAGCAGCTGCTGCGGTACCGACTTAACAATGATATTTTAAACCTTCCCGTTACAGTAGTCAGCTGGATGGTTAAGGCTGGATTTAGACAAAGTGTGGGTTAATCACGATGTAAGTTCCTTACATGAATCTAGTGATGAGTTCCTCCTGCTTGATCCAATCCCATCTCACTAAACAATTTGGGGAGGGGGGAGTTTCACCTAGCAATATGGCCTATTCAATCAGTACCAACCACCAAAGCTATTACTCAACATTTGTTTTGCGCTAGTGCAGCAGTTGTGTGCTAGACTTTTAGACATGTGTAAAAACATATCCTGGCTGGAAGGCAGCTTGTGCAGTGCTGTGGCTGAAGCCACTCTGTGTGCCTTGGGGAAATTTTCCACCAACATAGCTGGTGCTATTCTGCTAAAAGAGCACCTCAGAAGATGACAAGAGAATTAGAAGAGGAACAGCAGAGGGGAGTGGACCACATATCCTGGTATAGAGAGGAACTTCCAGATAAAGCAGTAGAAGCCCCCTGCCGCTATCAGGACCTGATGTATGCTCTTGCTTTACCTAGCAGCCCCCAACCCCACTGCAGTTTAGACTGTCTACTGTCTAACCTTAGACTGTCTACTGTCGACCTCACCCCATTCCTAAGAGGTCTGTAAGGGGCGTGCATAAGCGCACCAGCGTGCCTACCGTCCCTGTCCTACTGTCCTATTGTCCTCATCTATCTGTATTCACTTTGATTATGTTTATGTTTATACCTATACCTGCTAATCTTGTACATGTTTGACAAACAAATAAAATAAATAAATCTGACCAAGGCTGAACCCATAAATCCGCCCATCTATCATTGCTTCCTCTTCCATTCTCAATCCCAGCCCATACTAGGGGGAGTGACCAGTGGATTCCTGCCGCCCCCCTTGACTTGCAAAAAAAAATCTACCAATCATCTTCCTTAACTTGTACAGGTAGCCCTTGATTTACAACAGCTTATTTAGTGACCGTCCAAAGTTACAACGGCAAGTGAAAAAAAAATGACATATGAACATTTTTCACGCTTATGACCGTTGCAGCATCCCCAAGGTCACGTGATTTACATCTGGATGCTTGACAACTCGTTCATATTTACAGTATGACGGTTGCAGGGTCCTGGGGTCAGGTGATCCCCTTTTGCAACCTTCTGACAAGCAAAGACAATGGGGAAGCCAGATTCACTTAACAACCATCTTACTTATTTAACAACTTCAGTGATTCACTTATCAAATGTGGCAAGAAAAGTGGTAAAAGGGGGTAAAACTCACTTAACAAATTTCTCACTTAACGACATACATTTTGGGCTCCATTGTGGTTATAAGTTGAGGACTACCTGTACTACATTAAAACTGTAACGACAGCATCACTTGCCAGCCTCACTACCAAGGCAGATTAGAGCTCAGCTGTTGAAACAGAACAAATTATGCTGGCATACTTTAGTTTCCATCTCCTGGCGGACAGCCTATTAAATTGGCTGTCAGGATGAGCCCTTAATTAGAAACCTGTGTCCAGCAGTGGCCTTCTCGGGGATGGTTGTTGCAGATTTACCCATCTGGCTGATCTGCCACCTGAGCTAAGAATCCCATCATAGAAAATCTGCCCTAATCTTTCATCCCCAGGAAACGAAGACCACAGGCCAATGTACACCAACCTAGGTTCAAGTTTCACTGAACAAAATAAAAGTTACTCCTTAGCAGGCATGCATAGAACTGTATTATAAGCCCCCTTTCACTGCAAGATGAACTCAGAAACCATCTCACTCTTGTACTCCTCACAATATTTAAGATAAAGTTTGTAGTATTTACCTTTTTTTTTCTTCTCTCTTTCTCTGTATGTTTGCCTGTTTGTTCATTAATGACTGCAATCGTCACCAATCCCTCCAAGCAGGAGAAACTTCCTGAAGTAGCCTTACACTGGATAAGCTTTCCTGACAAGAGATGTACAAGTATAGAATCAAGATCACGTGAAGTGTTAATACCACTTTATAATGCCTTGGTAAGGCCACACTTGGAATACTGCATTCAGTTTTGGTCACCACGATGTAAAAAGGATGTTGAGACTCTAGAAAGAGTGCAGAGAAGAGCAACAAAGATGATTAGGGGACTGGAGGCNCATGCAAAATATTAATCTTTAACTTTTTTTTTTTTTTTTTTTTTTTTGCTTTGTAATCACATCATGAAACAGAAATCAATAGGAGGAAATTAACAATAAAACCTTTCTCTACCGGCTTTATCCGCCGGAAATAAAAAATGAAACCAGATTAATAGGAACGTTCTTCAGGATCAATAGTTTATCATTAATAAATGCTCCAACACTGGAAGTTTTTAAGAAGATGTTGGATAACCGTTGGTCTGAAGTGGTGTAGGGTTTCCTGCCTAAGCAGGGGGTTGGACTAGAAGACCTCCAAGGTCCCTTCCAACGCTGTTGTTCTATTCTATTCTATTCTACTCCTTGACTTACAACAGTTCTCTTAGTAACCGTTCAAAGTTACAATGGCACTGAAAATGTGACAGGACCGTTTTTCACTGTTACGACCTTTGCAGCATCTCCATGGTCATGTGATCAAAATTCAGATGGTTGGCAACTGGTTCATATTTATGACCGCTGCTGTGTCCCAAGGCCATGTGATCCCCTTTTGCGACCTTCTGACAAGCAAAGTCAATGGGGAAGCCAGAGTCACTTAACAACCTGGTTACTAACGTATCAATTGCAGTGATCCAACAAGCGAATTCTTGTGGCAAGAAAAGTCGTAAAATGGGGCAAAACTCACTTAACAAATGTCTCGCTTAACAACAGAAATTTTCATTTCACAAGCTCCATTGTGATCCTAAGTCAAGGACTACCTGTACATTATAGCTGAAATATTGCTTGGTCTTTTAATCTATACAGGCTGAAGAAGGAAGGAGAGAACAGGCAGGCAATGAAAGCTCATTTTTAAAACCTTGCCTAGCTCCAAAACAACATTAGCTTTTAGCCAGCCATCCCAACTGGTAAATATGCTTAGAATTTGCAATTCTAAAACAAAACAAAAATCAATGAACACAAGTGCTTGTTAAGGAGCAGGCACCTTCAGCAACCCAAAGGCACTGTTCCTCAATGCCCATCATCCTCAAACCATCAGACCCATTGGGAATAATCATATTATACAGTCTTGTATCTTATATTCAGACAGAAATCTTTGCATTTTGGTATGAATGAACTTTCCTTTATCCCCCCCCCACCCGGCTTCTCTGTAGCAAATTTTGGCTGCGGCACAAATGGCACATATGGATTTCTCACAGACGTCAGTTCCTATAAAGGAAGGTTAAAGCCCTGTGATAATGTTGTCTGGGCTAAGCTCCAATCGTACCTTCTCATTTCCTTACTGATTTGAGGGAAGGCTGGAAAAAACATGTCCCACAGGAACTTACTCCAACATATCTCCTCATGTATGAGGCAGTGCCATTAACAAGCTAATGTAATATTGATTGCTTTTCGGTGGAGTGGATGGGAATATCTGCCAAAGGAATTAAGCCCACAAAGTGCAGATGAAGGAGAGCGAATTATGGTATAAATGAAGATGTAAAAGCATGTAATACAAAAGGAATAATTTGCCATGAAGTTCCCACAGTCCCAGCCCTTGGTTCCGGAGCAGTAGTAAGGACACCATTTCGCAACATAATAATGATCAACCAAGATTGCATCTGCCATACCCTAATGGAAATGTAAAATATTTCGTGCAGGTTGAAGTATGCCAGATTAACATTAATGATAATTGGTTCTGGCTAACATTAACATTCCCTTGTTTTAATCATCTCTAAAAATATATATATAATCCAAATGAAGCTATTTCAGTCAGAGGAGCAATGTAGCCATCCACTTAGCATAGAGATATACAGCATTAACAGTGTCCCTCAATACTAAGGGGCTACCTCTAAGGCTCCGCCAAACGTGCCACCCAATTGAAATGGCTAAAAGGAGAGATCAAACATGATTATTTAATATTTAAGTAATAATGGTAGTATTTAACTACACAATGAATAATAGTATTTAATTTTTCATGCTCAGCAGCAGGAATATCTGCAAGGAAAAGGACAATTTGTTAAAATGGACGTGAGCTTGTTTGGCTCTTAGCAAGAGAAAGGATCTGTGTCTATGTTCAAGAAGAAAGTTTTAAGGGAGCTACAGAGGTTTTCACTCCATGGAGAAAAAAGAATTAGCATGCATGAATAATTCATAGCAGATATACATATACTGTACGCATACTAATACAAAGTAATATAAAGTAAGAAAAACAAACAAAAGAAATCAAAGAGCTAAAAAGCGCTAGAATGGGGAAAAAAGTAAAAGGAAAATAGAAAGGAAAGGAAAGGAAAGGAAAAAAGACATAAACAAGTGGCTTTTGATTTTCTTTACAGCTATGAGTTATAAATTTACTTCCCACTCTATGGTTACAATGTGATTCACTTCTTTCTATAACCTATCTTGTCTAATCATCCAAACCATAAATCATAAGTTCAATTTTTTTCTGTTTTATGCACAATTCCATAAGGGATTTCCAGTCGGCAATAACCATAGATACCTTTTCTCTGTTCAAAAAAGTCAATTTAGCCATTGCAACCAGTTCTAACATGTTTACCAACTATTCCTCCATTGTAGGTAATGTTGAATCTTTCCATCTTTGTGCCTGCAATAATCTTGTTGAAGCTATCATATATAAAAACAAAGTTCCATAATATATTTCCAATTGTTTGTCCATCAATCCAAAAGAAACGCCTCTGGTCTCAATTGTATATTAATCTTTAAAATCCTCTGAATAAGTATATGCCTTTGAATTGAAAATTTTCTAGCATTTTTACATGTCCACAAAACATGATAAAATGCCCCTTCTGGTCGTTCACATTTACAACATAAATTTGAAGTGCCTTTATACATTCTAGAAAATTTATCTGATGACATATACCAGTGGCACATCATTTTATAAAAATTCCCTGTAAGATTAAAACATATAGATAACAATCCTTATACCTATATATGTAGAGATGCAAGGAGAGATGTTAAGTTGTCCTAATCACATTATTTCCCTAATATTAAATTTAGAAATAAAAACCTCCAATACAGGAAGCTCTTTTTTTCCTGGTTGAATTCAGCATTTCACAAGTTTCATCTCAGTATATGCAGAAAAGGAAGCAATTTAAAAAATATTGTTTTAAATATATTTAGTAGGAAGATGAAAAAGAAGGAAAGGGTTATCAGCTTTTAATCTGTAAGATCTAAATTTAAAAATCTTGAAAGCCTCTGAAAATTTAAGGCTAATTATATTGATTTCAATTAACCTTAGCACAACAGATGTGATGCTGTGTACTAGCTTTGCTTACCCAACCTATGACATTGATTAAACATTTTATTAGTGCTATTTCTCCATCCCTTATGTAGTTTAGACAGAGTCAAGCTAGGGAACATTTATTATTGGAAGGATTCTACTTACATACTGTACATGTACATACATCATGCTATCTTTTTGGGGGGGTAGGCAATATTATGCATAGCACAGGAAATATCAATAGAAAACAAAATAAAGATGAGAAATAAGAAAAAAAGAAATCTAATTAACTACTGAGGATCCTATTACAGAATAGAATAACAGAATGACAGAGTTGGAAGGGACCTTGGAAGTCTTCTAGTCCAACCCCCTGCTCAGGCAGGAAGCCCTATACAATTTCAGACAAATGGTTGTCCAATCTCTTCTTTAAAACTTCCAGAGTGTTGGAGCATTCACAACTTCTCCACATTTTCTTCTAGTTATCTATCTATCTATCTAGTTATCTGTCTATGTATCTATCGATATCTATCTATCTATCTCTATGTTTCTATCTATCTATCTATCTATCTATCTATCTATCTATCTATCTATCTATCTATCTATCTATCTATCTATCTACTGTATCTATCTATCTGTCATCAATCATTTTTAGAAAATGACAAATGGAGTTATTACACCAGAGCCAAGAAAATACAGGTAGTCCTGTACTTACAATCACAATTGAGCCCAACATTTCTGTTGTTAAATGAGTTTTTTCCCATTTTACAACCTTTCTTGCCACAGTTGTTAAGTGGATCACTGCAGTTAGTAACCTGGTTGTTGAGTGAAATTGGCTTGTCAGAAGGTTGCAAAAAGTGATCACGTGACCTTGGGACACAGCAACAGTCATAAATATGAATTTGTTGCCAAGCATTTGGATTTTGATAACATGATCATGGGGATGTTGCAAAGGTTGTAATTGTGAAAAATGGTCATAAGTCACTTTTTGCAGTGCCATTGTAACTTTGAATGGTCACTAAAAGAACTGTTGTAAATCAAGGACCTCAAATGTTCATATCTGTATTAGTAAACACCTTGGTGCATGTTTGGCCCTCTTCTATGTTATGAAAAGGGTATCAGAGAAGCTCAGAAGATAAACAAACAAAAGGGGGTTGCAAATGATGCAAGCATTAGCAAAGAGTCATAGTCTTCCTTCTGCCTGACGCATGAAAAGAAGAAATTCAGGCGTTGTATAGCAAAAATCTAGACATTTTGTTTGTACTTTATGATCAACAGCTAATCTTGATGAACCACTGGCATCTTACATGTAAAAAGAATTATGGGAAAGTCTTGAATCATATTAACATATTGAGCTTTACTGCAGTCCTCTGAGACAAGTGTTGCTAAAATGCATTATGCATTTATTTAATTAATTTCTATAGCTGCCCATTTCAACTAGTTACTTCGGGTGCTGTGCATCATAAAAACATAAAACAATGAAAATGGTTGTTATATTATTGGGAAAAACAAGCAGGGAAGAGCAGAACCATCATTTGCACTCATTTCAGCAAATTGGAAGCCTTTCCCTCAATGTCTTTTGCTTCAAAATTACTTCAGAAGAAATTATGCAACATCCATAAAGTCAGTTGAGCTGACCAAATAGTGCCACCAAGTAGCTATTGTGTGCAGACACAGCATACTGCGAATAGATGAATATTGAGGCTATGAAGAACCACTGTGCTTTCTAACAACCCACTCTGGGAACAGTAAAATCTTATCGACATCAGAGCTGAGGAAGCAGAGAGAATTTCAATGTGGGAGTGGACAGCTATTCTAAAATATATTTTTATCCCTTGTACCTCAATCCTTGGGGATCATAGAAATTCTCCTTCTGTAAGTGCAGCTTAGAATCCTAAAAGAATTCTCAGTGCCTTCATGAACATGCAGTTCCCATAATAATTTAGGCAAAGTCAAGCTGGTTAAATTTGTTTTATTTTTCCATTTCATGGTAGAACACCTCTTCTTATTGTAGTAAACATGCAGAAGAGAGAGGCCACAGCAAATATAGCAAAACTTCAAAGATTACAAAACTGAAAAGAGAAAAGAGAAGAAAAGAAAAGAAAAAAGAAAAGAGAAGAGAGAAGAGAAAAGAATTCAGATTAAATAAAAGTGAAATGACATTCACAAAGAGAGAAGTTGCATAAGGACACAATGTCAAATGAGTGGAGGAAGAAAATTTGTGCCATTTGTGTGGGCGGGAGATTGAATGCAATAGTTGGAAAGAAGGGAAAAAGAGAGACACAATTGTTTCAATCAGGACACAATGAACTATCACATTGTCATCTCAGGTTCACACTCTTATTAATAGCATTAATAAATGCTCTTAATAATAGCATTAATAAATGTAGTACGTGGAGACACTCTAGATCAGTAGTTCTCAACCTTGACCAGTTGTTTAACAACTGGTTGACGTTATGTTGGACTCAAAAAAAAAGTTACTTATTCCTCAAAGTTGTGACTGCCACCCCGGCATGATCACAAAATTGCACAGTTTGCAACCAATTTGCATTTATGATCCATTGCCTGCCCAATGATCACATGACTGTGATTTGCAGCTTTTCCCCCATTTTCTAGGAGAAAATGGGGGGGGGGACACCAATTGGATATGCTGGAATTGCTGAACCACCACGTGGTTTACTTAAACAATCATGGTAGCTCACCAAATAGCCATCATAAAAATGGTGATAGAATTGAGACAGATCATATGATGACCTACTTAATGATTATAATGACTTGCAAACAAAATTCCAGGCTTAATTGTGGTCATAAATCGAGGTTTACCTGTAAATAGAACTTACAAAAATTTACCCTCCCAATCAAATGCTTTCTTTTTAAAAAATCTACTCAAAACTGCATTCATTATTGTAAACCATAATAACCATTTGTAATTCAAAATGGCAAAAAAGCAAGGTTGTCAAGAATTTGGCAGATTATCATATAGCTGGGTAAACAGATTTCAGTTTTATTCATTATTGGGAATTTGATTTGGCAGTTAACACTTAGGTTCTAATATACTGGACAGCAAATTATTTCAGCTGTTTTCCTTCCAATGTGGCCTTGCCGATAGTCAGATACTACAATCATTTGACTCTTAGTTTATTTTGCCAACAGCTGAACAATATCATTGCAATATATTACTGGGTTGTAATAAATGTATTTTCCCTAAGATGTTATATATCTTAATATTACTAATGAGCCCTTCATTTTAAAAAAATGAACGTTTATTTTGAAAACATATAAAAAAACCCATCATTTACAGTATATTACTCATCCTTCCTGATTATGATGCACATATATTTTCATCAATTGATTGTTAATAGACATTCCATTCTAGTATTATTAGAAAGCAACTATTTTCAATTATTTCAACTGATTCAATAAATGATTTTTCTCCTATGCTGAAGATCCTGCCTTCTTTCTACTGCAAAATTAAAAACCTCGGAAGAACTCTGAATGGCCAGACCTAAACATATTCCAGCCTATTATTCTCTTTTTTTCTGGAAATCAATCAGATACTTATGAAACCTCAGAAGTAGGACATGAGAACATCACTTTGTTTGTCATGTTTGACATCACTTAACATTGAAAAGCACAATATCTCTGGACCAGACATTCTATAGGCTTTGGTATTCATTCGTATTCCTATTATACACCTGTTCCAGCTGAACTTTATTATATGGGATGCTGCAAATAGCAATACAAACACTGGCATTTTTAAAAGAAAAGTTATGTTTAATAACTTATAAAATATTGGCTGAAATGGCAGGTCTATGTGCAGCCATGTATACAAAGGGCAATCCTCTGTTTTAAGTGAAATCAAGGAACTGGACTGTATCTTTTCTGCCAATGAGTCAAAATATCCTAGAGTCAAAGTAGTTTTTTCTTTGGCTGCTTTACTGAAATTTCTAGAAGAGTTAAGTCCAATGAGTCTTCCAGAATTACAACATAACAAGCAATCCATGTAATCAAGTAATTAACTATACAAGGACTTCAACCCATAAGAAGCAACCCATTATACACAGATTTATGTTTTAAGTCCTCTCCATATCTTAAAGGTTGCCCACCAAAAAAAAAAAACCCAAAACCTAAACTGAACTAAACTAAAGAAATCATACAAATCTTTCTTTCCACCATCAAAACCTAACTTGGACAAATATTTTTACCGAAAGTATAAATTGACTCCCTCTTTCCCAAGTACATGTTCTTTGAAGTACATTAAATCAAGCTTTTTTAACATTTCAAAACTGGCTTCTGAAATTCAGCTGTCTACTATTTGTAAAAAAAAAAAAAAAAGTTTTAATATATTACTAGCTGCTGAATATGTGTGACCTGATTTCACTTGCTAGTGCTCCCATAAAAAGAGGTCACACAATTGCCTATATTTTACCAGTCTGCATGCAGAAAATTATGTCATATTCTTCTATGTATTTCAGTATTTATGCACCACCTAGTGGCATGTGAAGACAATTCTTTCTTCTGTATCTTTGGACAAAATGGACAATTCATAGCCCACCTTAGGCATATTCAGAAAATGATTTATATGAAAATACTGGTTTGATTCATTTTTTTAGGAAAAGCAGAATAAAACCCACCTACTAACTTATGTCAAGAATATAGTAGTTTCATATGGCTTTTCAGTTGTACAGTAAACTTTAACGCACAATGTTTCTTCTCAATGTACCATGTAAGACTATACAGGTTGTGCAGGAGGCCAAGTGCTGCCTGTCACACTCCCTGGCCATGCCCACCATGGCCACGCCCACCCAGCCGATCATTAGGGCAGAGAACCGGTTGTTAAATTATTTGAATCCCACCACTGGTTGTCATACAATGAAGGATCTGGAGACTTCAAGAAAGCTGCAGGCATCTATGAATGCTTGGCTTGTAACTATCATATGTAACTGTTGGAAAACAAATAGTGGGTTTTCTTTCCCATTTATGTAAACAAATTCCTGATTCACAGCTGATTCATGTATTTTGGTGTGCAGCAAGAAGTTTGTATAATTTTGTGCATCAAAATATCCATATCCTTTCCTCAAATTTATTTGAAGGAGAAATTGCTTTGGGAATTAGTATGTGTTCTGTGGGTTACAATCAAGTTCATGCCTTCTTATCTGAGTGCCATTCAATAATATCTCATAGGTTGCTACTTGTGGACTATGCTTGGACTTGTGCTGAGAAGAAGGGAAAGTTTAGAAAGTTTGAAAAACATCAATGAGCTAGTAGGCAACCAAATGCATCATTATATGGATGCAGGCTTTCACAGCCAATGTCAATCAAATGGCGATAAGCTTCTGGGCTAATAAGCCAAATCTAATTCTCTGGTGTCCTGATGTCCTGATCTTCAGAGTTGAAAGTGGTCTGCTCAATAGCACACTTTTTGGCAAGTCGCAGGCAATGAAAAAAAAAAGCATATTTGATTTTCTTGTGCTCAATTTCAGCAACAAAATGTCCCAGAAATCTGGTTTTTCCTATCACTTTAATTTTTCTTTACTAAACTTTGGGTTGTTCCATGGATTCTAGTTCCCAACAACTGACTCATAATCACCTTCTATCTGCGACTCCCTGATAGATCCCATCATTTCTCGCTCACAAACCACCAATTCTCTTGATATACTATACTATACTTGATATACTGCTGCTTCCAGGAATATAGCAATCTTTTTTTTTTAAGAGTAACTTCCATTTACTGAGACTTTTGGAAATTAAACTAAAAGAAGCAAACATGGTTCTGAGTAACAGATTTCTCTACTACTCCACAGCAAGAATTGAATCCATGCTGGTAGGGCTCAGAGTCAAGACTGCTGGCCAGAAGGCAATAGTTGGGCTGAAAATCACATTTTATGTTCAAATTAATCTCCCAGTATGTGGGAAATCACAGAAGAGGACATAACTGGAAGAAAAACACAGCCAACATCTCCAGTCTCACTTTTGTATATAGTAATTTCATTTAAAGGCAGTCTAGCAAAGGCAGTGACCTCTGAATGGCCTCTGTTGTTGGCTTTTAATGAAATGCAAGCTATCTTGAGGGAAACTGACATCTCCCCTTCCCAGTGCAGACTCACATGTCATCCTTTTTATATACACTTGAAGATTCTGATTTGCCTCACAGCTTTTTAATGAGCTAATAGTCAAAATAGCCCTCTATAATTATGTTAGAATAATCCCGCATTTAGATTATTCAAGCATAATTACAAGAGGATGGTTTAAACTATAGATCATCTGCAATTCTCAACTGCTGATGCCACAGATGTCTGAAGAAATGAATTAATAATAACGGCAGGCAGTAAAATATATAGTCAGTGCCCTTTACAGCAATGAGAAAATGACAACAGCATCATCTATTTTTTTTCTCCTACTTCTGCCAGCCAGCCATATTGTTGCATTGATTATTTCTTGACAACTAAGACATAATATTGTGGGGGGAAAGATAGCCATTCCAGGCTGTTAATTTTCTTAAAGTATCTTCCATTGTGTCATATGCTATACCTGATTTTCCATAAAAATCGAAACACATCTGCATCCATACATGCTATATGCCAAAGAGAACACAATAAAAGAACAGCAAAGGTAATTGGCAGAATTTAATGGGTAAAATTAATACCAAGGATGGCTAAAAATAATACCAAGGAAAAGCAATATAAAGTGGCTTCTGCTGGATCAATATTTTATGAAAGGGATGAATGAACATCTCTTCAAAAAGCATCACTAATCCTTATAGGAAGTCCCTCCTATCTAGAATTTATATCAGCTCCGGTTAACCTGATCAATAGTCAGTACAGAGAGAAACCTGCATTCAAAACATCTGGAGAATCAACTTGGAAAGATGGTTTTTATGCCACCCATCTCCCTTATAGAGCAACTCTGAGTAGCTTAACGTATTATAAAAGGACAAATAGTAAAATAATTAAAATATTAAAACTATGCAAATTGGTGCAGATCATGAGTGTCAAACTAAATCACGTCACATGACATATCATGACGTATCACGACATTTTTTGCCTTTGCGGAGCCGGGGTGGGTGTGGCCTGCATGTGACACATCTGGCCCGCGGGACCCCAGTTTGACAGGCCTGGTGCAGATTAAAGACAAACTCTTCCTAGTCGTAATAAAATAAAATATATAAAAATATTATAAAATAAAAAATAATTGTTTGGATAGGACTAGAGTTTACTGCTAACCAGCATCTTAATATCTATTCCACTCTAACTATCCAAAACTCTTTTACATCCAGGTGTCACACCTTTCATTTATTATATATCAGTAACTGCTTTCATGTTGTGAGAAGGTCAAATCTTTTTATTTCTCATGTAAGAGCTAATGAAGGACTTTCATGATGTGAAGTGAACGAGAACCAGTTTGGGGTAGTGGTTAAGGCACCAGGCTAGAAACCAGGAGCGAGTTCTAATCCCACCTTAGCCATGAAAGCTAGCTGGATGATTTGGGCCAGTCACTTTCTCTCGGCCCACAACATCAGGCTTGGGCAGGTCAATCAGTTCCTGTTGCAACAAAAAGGATCACTGCACTTGTTAGAAAACACTAGGAAGAAAAAAAATTGTGAAGTGAAAATGATTATCTCACACACTATAATAACTTTCCGCTCCAGAAGTGTATTCAAAACTATTTTGCTGGTATCAACTCTTCTACTTTCTTTGTGCTGGGTTTCTATCTCTTTTCTTCACAATACGCTCAGTTACAACAGTTTGCGTCCCCATCCCCATGTAAAGCAGCAGTATTGTTGAACTACCCAGCATCCTCATCTCCAGTTGATGTTTATTCTAGGAGCTGATAACATTTCTTTTGTCACAGAATCACTCATGCATCCAGGCATAGTAAGGAAAAAATGAAGGAGACTGTTTCTGCTTTATACATAGCATAGCACAAAGGTTGCTCAAGCATGGGAACCTAGCTTATAATAGGAATGTATCTATATTCAATGTCTGTGCCTAATAGTTTGCAGAATTTTGGCCAATAATTTAAAGGCTCTTTTACTGACTCTGTAACATGGGCATATAAGCCCTAAGCAATAAAATCTCAGTTGGATCAACTTTAGGGTTCATCCTCTTGATGTAGACAACTCGATATATCCATGAAGAAATGAAGAAACTAATAAAATTTATCTCTATTTAATTTTTATGCCACCCCTCTCCCTTATAAAGTTACCCTGGGTAGCTTAACATATTATAAAAGGACAAATAGTAAAATCAGTAAAATATTAAAACTATACAAATTAAAAATTTAAAACTATACATAAAACTAGGACTAGGATAATGTGGGTAATGTCTTCTTACCCTGTCAACCACCTCCAGCAGTGAGCGTCCCCTTCTGGCCCCAAGCCAACCAGCAAAACCAAGTTGTACTACCCTTCCAGAAGAGTGGGAGCAGTTTTCACTTCTGGTGACAGACTTCTGGTGGCAGAGGGATGAGACCACAGCAGGAGAGGCTCTTCTCCTTGATCCCACCCATTGGAATTCTTTAGCAGAGGGGTCTCTTTTCCATTGGCACAAGTGGGGCGGGCTAGTCCCATTGAACTGTGATAGCTCCTCAGATATCCCTCATTAATTTGCCTGGCTCCTTTTCAAAGTGTCTAAGGAGATTTTCAGTCATTCAGGTCATGGTTGTCCCAAAGGTGTTTTTTCAGGAGGCAACTGGACTATCTTGTTTTTCTTTGAAGACGTTTCGCTTCTCATCCAAGAAGTATATAAATCTTTCCATTCCCCACCATCTAGTCATTCCTTTTCAAAGATTTCCACTAGCTTTAGAGGTTGCCCAACAGCTATAAGCTCTTTCCTAACTCAAATTATTTATAAACTTTCTCTCATAAGAGACCGGATGTATCATAGTTCTAATATAGTATAGCCAATTAAAGATACTTTCTTATTTTAGTTCTTGCTTTGAATAGCATAGCGCAGTGGTTCTCAGTCTGTGTAGTATGCCCATCCCCAAGAGGCCATGCCCTATTTCTTGAAGGTCACAATAAGTTTCTAAGGAAGCCACCCAAACTTAATTGCCAGGTTTATAATTAATTTGTCATAATCCTCACATTTCATTCTCTCTGCCAATTCCAATTTAGATGAATAAACAATGCAGATTGTACTTTATTTATTTATTTATTTATTTATCCAGAGAACAGTGCTGGATGGTAGTGGGGGAGGTCACACAGGTAAATGAGGCTCAAAAGGGGGCCATGAGCAATAAAAGTTTGAGAGCCCCTGGACAATTATTTGTAGTCTTCTAGAGTACAAAGAATCTAGATTGTATACTATAAATAATCCCAGTGCTTCCCACTTCTTTTTGATTGCACTGGATAAAAATGTTAAGATCCAAATCCTACTCTGAATTAAAGGATTTTACATTGTTTGAAAAGTACAGAGCTTTGTTTTTAATGTGAAAAGCATTTTTTCCTAATCACGGGTGACCTTTGTTGTCAAGCTGGGACAGACTTGCTTAACAGGGAATGTTGCAACTTTGAAATGGAAATACAAAAACTTTTACTATTAATTTCACCCAGCCTTGTCTGAGAGATAAAAAATTGTTCAGAGTGTATATCTGTTTCAAAGCAGTTGCAAGACCAGATGTTATTCTGAATGGTTATGCTTCAGCAAATGCTCACCTATCTAAATTACAATTACCCAACAGACCGAGATAGATGGCACTGAGAAATGTGGTGCGTTAAACAAATGTCAAGATCAAAATTTTTAAATTTATATTTGCAATAACTTTCTTACTTCACTATGAGGCTTCAGAATGGTTATGAGGTATTCAAGTAGCAGAAAAGGGGGAAATGTATTGCTTTTTTTATTGCAGGTCTGGAATATAAAATGCAGGCGTTCATAAATTGTCCTTAGCTGCATATGGTATATGTGATTGATACAGAAATGGTATAACATAATGACTGTTTCTAAGTTGTTTTTGCCTGGGCCATAAATTCAGTGATAGCTTCAGGCTAGCAACTCTTTCTCAAATTCTTTTTTATTAGAGAGAGGGAGGGAGGGAGGGAGGGAAGAAGGAAGGAAAATGTAATATATAGGAAATCATTCAGCTTAATTTTTTAAAATATCATTAAATCTGGATTATTACACAGATAGCAAACCCATTCATAAACTGAAAGCAAGCACATATTAGCTATGATAGTTACCTTATCTGGAGTCATGATGTCATTCCAATATTGAAAAGTAATCATTATCACGAATGAAGGCAAATATACATGTCCCAGGATAATGTTACAATCTGAGTCAGTCATCAGGACCAAAGGTTTATTCTTCCAAGCTTCCAGACTCATGCTGGAGCCCATCGTCAGGGAATTTCTCTCTCTCCAGAACTGAAATTTCTCTCTCTTCAGAGTTCTCCAGAACTCTGTCTGGAGTTATTTACTGTCACCCATGATTGATAGATCCATAGTTCTTCATAAAAGTGATAAGTTACATTTAAATTTATCGAATTTGTTAACACTATGCTAACAAACTTATGAATTTAAAATGAAAATAAAATGACAGGTTTATATCATGTAAATACATTTCCTCTCACCCATTTTATATTTCCAACATAATAAAGTTGATAACTAATCCTTTTAAAATATTATCTCATAAACATAAAAATAATTTTGAATCCATCTCAAATAAAGAACATGAGAAACATACTGAATATATTTAATGACTTGGCCATTGATTTGTTAATGTAGGATATTCCACTTTTTTATTCTTGCAAATAATTGATATCCACTTTATATTTTATAATTCAACAAACAAACACTGTGCACATAGAGTCATCCAAAAAAACATTCTACTAAAGATAGTAATTCAGGCATTATAAAGACTATAAAATCAGGATATGTTTCAATTAAATTTACTGTCGTTTGGAATTGTACGCAATCCAAATTCCTTCTGTAAAATTCATATTTGCAGAAAACTTGACTGGCACTAAACTATAGTAACAACTCTACTTGTCCATGATTCCTTCACTCAAAAAAGTTTACGTGCAATTTTGATATTGATGTTATGCCACAGTGTTTACCATCTGAATAAGAGTCAAAATTATACTTCTATCTAATGTCTTACAAATATTCATGACAGCCAGAGATACAATAGTGTTCTGGCTGAAAATGAAGCCAAGCTCCTATAGTGATGTCAAATGAGACATAATTTTTTTTATTGCATCCATAATAGCATATACCCCGGCCATCATCATTTGATAATCATAATTTAGATACAGAAAGTCTAGGGGTTTGTCCTTACCAAATGAAAATGTAATATCATACTGCTACAAATAACTTAAATGTGTAAGCATAGGCAGGGGTGGGTTCTAAATTTTTTTACTACCGGTTCTGTGGGCGTGGCTTATTTTGTGGGTGTGGCTTCATAGTCATGTGACTGGGTGGGCGTGGCTTCATGGTCATGTGACTGGGCGGGAGTGGCTTCGTGGTCATGTGACTGGGCGGGTGTGGCTTTGCGGTCATGTGACTGGGCGGGCGTAGCTTCCTGGTCATGTGACTCGGCGGGCATGGCTTTGTGGTCATGTGACTGGGCAGGTGTAGCTCGCTGGTCATGTGACTGGGTGGGCGTGGCCAAGTCAACATCACTGACTTCTTTGCCCTAATGAATGACCTACAAAAAGAAGATATACAAAAAGGTAGTTTATTATTTCGTGCACTTACTTATTTACATAAGAATAAAATAATTACACAAAACAATAAAAGAGGTACACAAGTACTTACATAAGAATGATAAAAGTGTTGTGTGTCTTCAACGTCACTGACTTTTTTGCCCTAATGAATGACCTGAAAAAAGAAGATATACAAAAAGGAAGTTTTTAATTTTGTGCACTTACTACTTAAATAAGAATAAAACAATAAAAGAGGTACACAAGTACTTACATAAAAGAGTTATTTGTCTTTAACTTTAAGATGTTTCCACATCGTTCTTTCATTTCCACCCTCCT
>QLTV01003675.1:2524903-2547927 GCA_003457575.1 Thermophis baileyi | reverse complement strand
ATTCTATTCTATTCTATTCTATTCTATTCTATTCTATTCTATTCTATTCTATTCTATTCTATTCTATTCTATATTCTATTCTATATTCTATATTCTATATTCTATTCAGAATCAGGCTAAAAATAACTCTCCTGGAACTCTTTCCTCTTTCGTGGCAGAATTAACTCCCAGGATAGGAAAGACAAAAGACCTGGGACCAAGATTAACCCAGGTAAACAGGAAAACAGCCAGGGCAATCAGAAACACATCAAAACCCATCTAGGTGGCTGCAGGAGCTCACAAAGCTGCACATATGAAAGCAGCTAAAATTTCCTAAATTTTATGTGACTCTATTTCCTAAAAAAAATACATTTCCTAAAAACAATAACATTTCCAAAAAATTACATTTCCTAAAAGCAATAACATTACCTAAAATATTTTTTTAAAGCATAAAGAAAAAAACCCCAGCCACTTATCCAATTGATTGGCAGGCAAGCAGGCAGGCAGAATCAGTTGCTCACCGATGAGATCCTTTCACTTCAAGCCAGGCAGATCTGCCTGGCAGCCACTCGGGATTTGGCTCCTGATGGGTGGAGGCTGTACTAGGTAAGGTAGGCTGGAGGCTGGAGGGAGGGTGGAAACTTTATAGCCCCGGCTGGCTTGGGGAGACCGGGGATCCGGCCTGCCAGCCAGCATGGCTCCAAGAAAGCCCCGGCATGCGCAGTGCCAAAAATTCGCAAAAAATTCAAAAAAAAAAAAAGAGCCAAAAACAAGATGGCAGCGCATGCTCAGTGCCGGCAACTCGGCTTCTGCGCATGCGCAGAAGAAAATTTTTTTCAAAAAAAAATTAAAAAAAAGCCCCAAAAAGCCAAAAAACAAGATGGCAACGCATGCGCAGTGCCGGAAACTCGGCTTCTGAGCATGCACAGAAGAAAAAAAACCCGGAAAAAATTCAAAAAAAAAAATTCAAAAAACCCCCCAAAAAAAATTAAAAAAAAAAGAGATGGCGGCGCCCAAGGACCGGCACTGACCGAACCGGATCCGTGATGTCACTGTGACGTCACCAGCGGGTTGCTACCGGTTCGGGCGATCCAGTCCGAACCGGGAGGAACCCACCTCTGAGCATAGGCATACATCTGATTAATCACATCAATTTTGAAGTAATATTCATGGTTACAATTATCTTTCCTCAGAAACCCAAAGAGATTTCTAACAATGTTTACATCAATTTATGACTGAGTATTGAAAAAATGTATATTTAAATCCACAAATGAAGAAAGTTTCATTGGAACATTTATTTCCAGATATTCAAAGTAAAACTATCGAAAAACTCAGTTATTACACATTTCCACGAAGCAGTAGCTTTTAGAAAGTATACTAGACTTACTGCAGTTAATTTCATAATCTGATAAATTACAAAACTATTGCGCAATGGCGGCAATTTTTAGTATAGAAAAGCCATCAGGAAAGGTAATGTTTTCTGCAATCTGTTGCCATGGTTGCTGCCAATATTTTTTGTGTCAATGTTTCCAACAAGGAAATTGTACTACTGCTTGCACTGTCAGCAGGATCTTTACCGGCCTTCAAAATCACACTTATACAAGTCTCATACAAAAAGGTAAGAAAAAAAAAATATTTGAAAAGCTTATTTATAGGCCTCAATACAAAAACCTCAATACATGTCTCATATATCACTCTGTGGGATAGCGATCTGAACTCAGTTTTTTTCTTGTTTTCATAAATGTAATTGGAAAGATAGAGAAGTGGCTAAGTAGGCTAAGTTAATACATAACTTTATGGAGAACATTATATAAAAGTCAACCAATCTCTTTGTCAGTTAATTTGAGTCAGTATTATACCATTGAGAATAAAAAATATTATTGAGTCACAATAACATATTTCACTTTGGGCAAAATGTAAAAGTAAAGAAAATATATTGATGCAGTTGTTTCATTCAAAAAACTAAGCATTTACCAGCATCTTTACAGAACACAGCATAGTAGAGTTGGAAGGAACCTTGGAGGTCTTCTAGTCCAACCCCCTGCTCAAGCAGGAGACCTTTTGCCTTTCCAGACAAATGGTTGTCTAATCTCTTCTTTAAAACCTCCAGTGTTGGAACACCCACAACTTTTAGAGGCAAGTCGTTCCACTGATTAATTGTTCTGTAGAAAACTTCTCCTTAATTCTTGGCTAGATCTCTCTTTGATAAGTTTCCATCTATTACTTCTTGTCCTATCCTCAGGTGCTTTGGGAGAATAGATTAAACCTCCTCTTCTTTGTGACAACCCCTCAAATATTGGAAGATGGCTAACATGTCACTTCTCTTGGTTAGTTCTTCTCTTTGTTAGGCTAGACGAGGGATCGGCCTCGTGGGGATTGCTTGCAGCCACGCGCCGCGACCCGTCACCAGCTGCCTTTGCTGGTATCCCTGTCACCGTTGGGCACATGTAAGGTGCCAGCTGCACCACCCTCTGTCTTTCCCCCTGAGGAATGTCCAGCATCGGACTGGGGCTCGACACCTGATACCGCCAGGCTCAGGTGGGGGGGGCACCACACTTTGCTTTGTTGCAGCCCTGATACCACCGGGCTCGGGGGGGGAAGCACCACACTTTGCTTTGTTGCAGCCCCGATACCGCCGGGCTCCTTGCACAATAGTCCTTTTTTATTCAGTTTGACAGCTGACTGCACCCTCCAGTACACGTGTTCAAAATGTTTTGTGGCTGGGTGGGAGTGATGTCAAATTGGCCACGCCCACCAGGCATGGCTAGGGGGTCATGTGACCAGGTGGGAGTGTCATCAAGTTGGCCACGCCCATCCAGGCTTTGCGGCTCCCAGTGTTTTTTTTCTGTGGGAAACAGGTCCAAGTGGCTCTTTGAGTGTGAAAGGTTGCCGACCCCTGGGCTAGACATACCTAGTACTGCAACCATTCATCACATGTCAATGAATATTCTGTTTCTAGAGAATAAAGGGAATTAAATTCCCGTGTAGCACAGATAATGGCTTATTATATATATTTAGGCTCTGTCATCTTGCATATTTACTCAAAATTATCTGAATTAGTTTCCCCTCATATTTTGTTATTTTGTTACTTTTATTTTTCCACAAAGCATTGGAAATAATTTGATGCTGTCAAGACATCCCAAAAAACCAATATATTTGAAAATGTCAATTCATGGAAGAAATTATTCAAACTCTTTTTGCAACAATTGTATAAAATGTGGATTTGTTAATAGAGGCATATTTAAATCTTAAGATCTGACCAAAAAAAATCATCTTTTTTGCTTTCCATTGAAAGGTGCTCAATTGCTGTGAGAAATGTATCATCCTGTATTACAGATCTCAGGAATCTCACAACAATACAACTACGTTTTTAATCAAGAGAAGCTGGAAGCCTACTTTAATTTCACCTTTATCCTATGGCTGCAGTGATATAATCTCATGTACAGTTTTTGCACTATGTTTATCTCCCTGTGCAGTGTAAGGGAAGTTTAGAAAATTATAAGCAAAAATCTCCAATGTTTTATACTTAAAGTATAGTACAAATATTTAACTAATGATTAATGGAGGAGGGGGAATGGAAGGGGGGAATTTCCTTTTCCCAAAGTTTTTATTAATTTTCTATTTTCTTTGCTTTGGTACTTGGCTAATTGTCTTTTAGTTAATTCTTTACTTTTTGTACTATATATGCTTTTGCAATTTAAAGAAAAAGTCAAAAAATAAAGGGACCGCTTTCAGACATTACATCAACTGAATTTCTCTGTGTCTCTCTTTTAAAAATTGCTTACAAAATGCACCTTATTTCTATAGGGAGATACTGAAGGCAGGTCACTTCATCCTGAAGATCTGTGTTCATTCTCAAAACTTATTTATCATACCTATTGAAAATTGTTCATCACAGCTTTCAAACTGAATTATCTTGACAGACCTGTCAGCTTTCTTCTTTTATCTCAAGTACAAAATCACTGATTTAAACTCTCAAAATCTGACTCAAATTATCCAAGCTTTTTATCTACATAAATTCAGACCATCAGAGACTTTGTATACTATCTACAGCAGGCTGTCAAACTCCTGCCCCGCGGGCCGGATGCGTCACACGCTGGCCATGCCCAGTTTAGCGAAGGGGGGGGAAGTCCCGATACGTCACGTGACGCCGTCGTGATGTGAGTTTGACACCCCTGATCTACAGTAATGAGAAGCTTCATTTGATTTTCTTTAGGGAGGGGGAAATGTGGGTTATACTCAGCTAAAAATATTGGTTATTCTGCTGCCAACCTGCGGGTTACTTCTCGAACAGGGGAAGAGAATTGTTTTTTCCTGTCTTGTCAACTTTGGAGCCGTGATAAATCAAATACAAGGCAATGCTGGCTGGTAATTTGGAAAAAAAAATCTGCTTACCAATTAGGTAATAAACAGTTAATGTGATTTCACTTGACTCAGAAATTATGCAAATTATAAATTCAATACATCGGCCCAATAATAAAACTATTCAATCCACCCTCCACGAATTATAGTTACAGATGCATATAAAGTAGTTTGAACACTTAAAAGCATACAGAAATATTTAGTATTGTAATTTGTGCCTGATGGCTTGCTCAGATGCTGCATATATATCAGTTACTGCAAATATTTTGGACTCTCTCTCCGGTTAGTATCATATTTCATTCCTCTCTTACATCAATTCAAGGATGCCAAGATCTATTTGCACAAAAATTATGGTGTTATTCTTATAATTAGGCCAAACTAGTAAATATACTAGTGTATATTGTAGTATAGAATAGTGGCTTACCTGATGCACTTCAAATTGGTATCAACTTTTAGTGACTACATAAGCAGATTTTTCTCCATGACAATCTGTCCCAACCCAACCTTTCAAGTCTTCCAATGGAGAACCCATCACCACTGTTACTGAGTTCATCAACCTCACTGTTGCTCAACTTCTACTCTTTCCTTCCAGTTTTCCCACCATTTGAACCTTCTCCAGAGAATTAATGTTTCTGAAATAGGATGATTGAGCCTGGTTATTTGAGCCTCAAGTGAAGAGTGGGTTGGTTGGTTTGTTTCATCCATTTATTTGTTTTCTTGGCTGTCCATGGTATTCTTAGGAGCCTTCGCCAGCACCAAAGTTCAAAAGCATAGGCATAGAAAAAAAAAGTTGAATGACTTGGAGCCAGTCATTCTCTCTCAGCCCAACCTATCTCATAGGGTTGTTGTGGGGGAAAGCATGCCATCTCAAGCTGGAAGCTGGATCTCAAGCTGGAAGAAAATTAGGATATCAATCTAAGGAAATAAATAAACTAAACTAAACAAATTAAAATGTGCCTAATCATTTCAAGGGAGTGAATTCTTGGCACAACAAATGTCAAAGAACAAGTCCATAATTTTATTTGTAGGGCTTTATATAAATGGAAACAATTTACTTGTGAATGTTCGATTCTTCTTTAAAATGTTGAACTAGTATAGAAGTTTCTTGCTTTGGGGGATTTTTCAGGAATAGAGATTATAATAGAAGTGAAATTGGTTGCCCTATGTGGAATTGGCCCACATGCTTCCGAGTTTATTAAGCCTCAGGTTACATCTTGTGATGCTTAAGCAGACAGCTGCTAAATCCCCCACTATTAAACCCATTAATATTACAGCTCCCAGAATTCCCAGTAAATGAAGTTTTGGCCAAATTCCAGAACCCTTAGTGAACATTGCAAACATGGTCTGTGACATTTGCAGGACACCAAGTTGCCAAAAAGCTGCCCTAAAATCAGGTACTATGGTTCATCCTTTTCCATAAAAATCCTTCCTGCTCGGAGCAAAACTTTTGCTGAAAGAAAACTATTAAAGCCTTTTTGAGATTCCTTATACTGAAATCTCCTTGATGTAATCAACAATTTCCTGAACAGGTGTAATCTCCACATCACTTGACTCTAACAAGCACAATTATGAAAAAAAAACAACCTAAGATAGGGCTTGAAAATTTAACATATACAGAATCACATCATTGTTTTGTGTTGTCTTTAAATAGTCATTGGCTCAAATTTTATTTCTGAACCTATTGTTTTCAGAAATTAATAAGATCTAAAAAGCTTCATCAGGTATCTGGTGAGCTGCCTTCTAGTATGTTAGCCTGTCTCTTTGCTCATATTTTTTTTCAGAGATAGTCTTCCGTAATCATTCACTGGAATACTAATTATTTCTTTGTCAACTGCTATGGGAACCTTTTTGAGATGGAAAAATGTTTTGTCCTATGGATGCAGTTAATTAAATCATTGCAGTCAATTCCCATCTCCAACAAAAGTCCAAGCCAGGAAAATGCTGAGCAAGATCTTGTTGCAATTGACTTTTAGGAGATATTCAGAAGGAAAAAGCAAATATCCACATTCAAGGTAGAAAGGCTGGACAGGAGTTTGGTGAAAACTCCCAGAAGCAATGCAGTGTTGACCAAAGTCTGAACACAGACTCAATCATCCTTCCACAAACTAGATCTCCATGTTATTATCCACAATTCCCATAATCCCCAAACATCCCAGAGATGTTGGGAATTGTAGGTAGCAGTATTTGGATGGGCTGCAAAAGTGAAAGTCTGCCTTAAATAGTGAAGCAATCATATTGAATCTTCCATATATATAAAGGATAGGCTGCATTTGTATCTTTGAATGATCTGTTGAAGCTACTTATAAGAATTAATTATCTTGGCATATGGTAGTATCCCAATAGGTTGCTATCCAGATTTTTAACCCTGGCATACAATAACATGGTTGACATCCATTTATGTTTAGATGCTTTTCTAAAGCTTAGGTTGTTTGTAGTTACTCTGAAAACTTTTGGGAATGAAGATAATGGAATCAAATCCACAAAATCCAGTGTAATCTTGCATTCATGCTCCAGCTGTCAGGCAACAAAATGGTAACAGATGCTGAGCAAGGCTTCCCCCCCCACCACCAACAAAATTGGCTATATTCAATAGCCAGCTGTTGCTTCAACACAGGCAGAAGTAATAACGTACTTATTAGAGAGGATGGCTTTCTTTTTTAATATATACATAAGGATTTTTGTATGTGTTTATTATGAAGTTGCTTTAAGAAGTCAACATACTCTTAGCAACCCAAACAATTTTTTCCCCCACCAACTTCTTACACAGAGTTGAGGAAGATGAAGCTGGAACCAGTTTTCTGAGATGCTAAGAAAGGTCTACCTGGAACACTTTTCTTTCATATGGAGAAGTATCCCAAAATCGAATCCTACTCCTACTGTTTCATGTGGTACAGCCCAGCACAATCATGCTATATATATGCTTTTGTTGACTGTGCAGCTTATTTTAAATATGAATCTTCTTAATTAGAGTCAGAAAAAAAGATGGTCTTGGAAGAAAGCACATAAAAGTACCTCGTCTTCAAAAATCTGTTCTCTATTGGCCAGAACTAGATCTTGGTTTATTGGATAATAGTAAATAGAAACATGGCTTACATTTGCTTTATCTTCTTTCCCTTAAAATGAAAGAAGTCCCTCCATGAAATGTAGCAATGGTAACTTTATACACTACTTTTATACAAGTATACCTTGGAGTGATGGTTTTCCAATTTTGTTTAAACCACAACAGGACATTTGTCTGCTGCATCGCATACCCACATGCTAATTCACCATGTTCCTATTACCCAGGATTCCAGATTTGCATTTGCATAATTCCTATAGCCCCATTTGGAGGACATTTTTCCAGAATGAAAGCTTCAGGTCAGAAAAGGATTGATCTTTTGCTATCTTTTTCATACAACTTACTCCATTCCTAGAGCACTCTAAACTAAACATTATACACAACTGCAATGAGAATGTAGTTACACCTGAAACTATTAAGTCACATGGCCTACTGCCATTTAATGGCTAGACACTAGAGCAGGGGTCTCCAACCTTGGCAACTTTAAGACTTGTGGACTTCAACTCCCAGAATTCCTCAGCCACCTTTCAGACCTCAGGGACCACTAAATTCATAATTTTAAATCCTGAGGACCACTAATATGATCTGCCTAATGACCGGCTGGGTGGGCGTGGCCAACTCGATGTCACTCAAGTTGAGGAGCGCCTTGCCAGCCTCTACTCGCCCCTCCCCTCCCAGCCCCTCCTCGCCTTCCCCGCCCAGGCTTCTTAGGGCCCCAACAGGCAGCAGTTGTTGAAGCTACAATGGGTGGGCGTGGTCAACTCCTCGCCTCCCCGCCTGGGCTCCTTTGGGCCCCAACAGGAAGCAGTTGTTGGAGCTAAGCAGCCACCACAAGAAAGAGTTGGCAAAACAGCTCAGTTCAAATTGGCTCTGACCGAGAAGGAGGCTCAGTAGAAGCACTTCACTGAGGACTACGAGCATAGGCTTTCCAAGCAGAGGGAAGACCTGCGGGAGTGCACGGCCAGGTACTGGCGCCTGGAGGCTCAGCAGGCTGAGATGGTCAGCCAGTTCCAGGCCATGATGCAGTCCAACTGGAACAAGGCCCTCCGGTTCTTCGCCACCAGCGGTGCTTCCCTCCATCCTTCGCCCAAAGCCCCGCACCAGGAGGCCGAAGCAGACCCCAAGTCGGAATTTCTGCCCCCCTCTGACCCACACAAAAAGACCCCGAAGGGGGAGACTCTCTGCAGCAACACAAATGTTCATTGCACGTATCCGGCCCAGGGGCCGTAGTTTGAGGACCCCTGATTTAGTGCAATATAAAAAATGCAAATAATTTTTCTGCGGACCACCAAAAATTTCTCGTGGACCACCAGTGGTCCATGGACCACCAGTTGGTGACCGCTGATATAGAGGGTATCTTTCACTTTAAAAAAAATGTCTTTCATGAGCTGAAAGGGCCCTACACAATAACAAAATAGCATCATCAGCCTGATTAATTAAAATGTTGTCTCTGCTTTAGAGTATGGGGTTTCAGGGAATTTCAGTTCAAAATAAGTTTGTGTTTAAAAAATAAGTCTGTTAAGACATAACACACACACACTTTAGTTTTATCACATTGCTTTTTTTTTTACCACCACCCCAAAAGAGAATAAAAGAACATAAAAACCCAAAAATCTTGAGCAATGTTGGAATCACAAAATATTGAGCTGAGGCCACATGTAACCCAATGACAAAAGCTCAGATTGGTGCTACCTAATGCATGACCTGCATCAAAGATGATCAGAACCAACAACCATAGTTTCCATTGCTAATTCTGCCAGCCTAATTCACAACATTAGCTCCAAGACATTCCTCAGTCACTATTCATGCATGATATACCCCTCCCCCCAGCTACAAGTATAATTTTATTTTCATTTTAGGCCAAAAGAAAAATAAAAAAGCCACTTCACTGTCGTTTGTTAACAGAAATGTAAGAAAACCTTAGTGATCTACTGCTAAGTATTCAGGTTTATAGATTACTATCTATCTTTTGACCAGCCCTAAATAAAAAGGAAAACAAGAAGAATCATTCTCTTGCAGTTTTATGGAAAGATACAGAATGAGTGCTTTTATCCTTGGTCATCTTTCAAAGCTGAAAAGAAGAATTTGTACCCTCCTGGCAGTCAAAATGAATTATTATTCAATGAATGGTCCTTTCATAGGCATCATTCCATAAGGCACAGGTTGTAGACTCATGACTTCCCAGTGGACAAAGGTGATAACTCTTCTAGAAGAAATTGAAGCTCTGTCAGCCAATCAAGGTGTCATCTAGGCGTCCCTTTAAAGTAATTTTAAAGTAAATTACTTTGCCACTTAGCAGAGAACTAGACCGATCAGGCATTGCTGTTAGGAGCATACAGCTGATGAGAGTAATGGAATGATGAAAATTCAAGAGGACTCCATATGAAATGGTAGGTTTTCATGTAGCCAAGACCTGCCATACCTTGTTAAGGAATCATCTGTAGCAAAAGAAAAAGCCAATTCTTTATTACTGTGCACCTACAAAGTTACCCTTTCTTTCCTGCCAAATCCTTTGATTGCCTAGAGAAAAAACACAAGGAGCATATTATGCCCATTCTCATCTTAGCAGGATCAGCAAGATAACTTTTGGCTCGAAAACTAATATTAATAAAAGTCAATGGGATTATATCTGGGGATTTGTGTTTGTCTGTGATCATCATCATTATTATTTTTCAAGTACCAAATGCTCTCGTTTTGATCTGGATAAGGATCAGCGGGAGGTGACCAGGATGCCAGACTAACACCTTATTTTTAATAAGTTAGAAAGGATTTCAGCAAAGTGAATGTGAAAAAGCTGTTTTCGGTAGCTATGTGGGTTCTTTTAGGATACTGCTACCTAAAACAAATGTACATTTACAAGAGATATTGGAAAAGAAAAGTAAATCCACATATGCCCAAGATGTATATTTTAAAGTAGACAGAAGAGATTCTCTCTTTTTCTCCCTTTGTATCTGGAAAAAAGATTCACATATACGATAATATATAATCGTATAATGAGACAGCATAGCAATCTATTGGAACATGGATTGTCATTAATAAAAGTACAGAATAATTTTCAATTGCTTTAATTCTAGGATTATTTTTTTTAAATTTCCCAAACTAGTTTACTGCCTGGGACTTTCTTGGTATTTGGTCATCCAAATGTTAACTAGGACTGATCCAATTTAATCTTTTCAGGGTCAGCCAAGGTCAATTAGGTGGCAACATTTGATGTGAAGACAATAACCAACGCTATATATTATATAACAGTGGTAAAATCCAATTTTTTTTACTACCGGTTCTGTGGGCGTGGCTTGGGCATGGTGTGGCTTGGTGGGCGTGGCAGGGGAAGGATACTACAAAATCCCCATTCCCTCCCCACTCCTGGGGGAAGGATATTGCAAAATCTCCATTCCCACCCCACTCTGGGGCCAGCCAGAGGTGGTATTTGCCGGTTCTCCGAACTACTCAAAATTTCCACTACCGGTTCTCCAAACTATTCAAAATTTCCGCTACCAGTTCTCCAGAACCTGTCAGAACCTGCTGGATTTCACCCCTGTTATATAATTTTAATATCACATTTGGTATCAGTTATGGTAGTCAAAATAAAATATTTTTGTGAGGATGGTAAAACATTGACAATTGAAAAATTGTCTATGAATTCTAATGGCATTAGAAAACCAGTGGATGCTCATTGTTTTCCCCTTTTCCCACCCTTCCAATCTTTTTTTTTCCAAGAGAAGAAAAGACATATGAGAGTTTTTATTCAAGGCATCTTTCATAGAGTTTAAGGTTAAGGAGAAATGGCAGCAGTGTGCCAAATTCTTGCAATTCAAAACACAACATCGAGAAGTCCAAAGTAGAGTATATCTAGAATGAACTCTGAAACAATTTATTTTGAAGCAGAAAGAATGGACAGGAATAATCTTTTGGCATGTAAAATTGAAATGAAAAATGAGAACAGAAGAACAGTCCCATTCATACTTGATGGATGACATAAGAATAGTCAACAATCGGTAGCCCTTAAATGTATTATCAGAAATTCTTAGCTGTAAAGGAGCAAACTTGTATTTTAGCATACTTTGACCCTGATCGATATGATGCTGCAAATTACTTTAACAAGTATAATTACTGTATTCAGTATATAATATAAATCTATCCCATAAAACTAGTGACAGGTTTCTTTGCAATCCTTGTAAATTCAATAGCATCTACACAGAGAAGGAAACATTCTTTAATGGTCTGATTCAAGTATATGAGGAATCAATACTCCACAGTGCCCATATAGCTTAATAAGAGAAAGTATAGTACTTGAGGCACGAACACAGACCTGGAGACCTTTCTTCAACCCACAGAGTGTGCCCTGTCTCGCCTGACATTTAAAAGGATTTAAGTCAAATGGGAGGCTGTCGTGCTGCAAATGATGATGATTACCTTCAATCCAAGGTCTTCTTGGCAGCATATCCACTTGCTCAGGAATAAAAAAGGAAAATCTAAGCTGAAAGGTAGTCTGGCTGACACCTGATAAATGTTTTTTGATTAGCCACCCATTAGCCACATCTACCATGGCATCTAAATGGGTGCGTAAACTTCTCCTACCCTTTATGAACTCCTAAACTGGAAGATTTCAGAAAGTGATTGTACTCTAATAGAATCTCTGATATGTAGTAGTTTATGAATCAGATGAAGGAAGGGGGAGAGAGAGAACGTATTGTAAAAGTTGCATTAGGATGGACTACAAGTTTTCAAGTCTCAGAAATGAAACTTTTAGTGGTCTTTGAACATAGAAAAACCTACTAAAAACAGTTTTACATCTAGTGTATATTGAGAAGCAAAAATAAAATTGATTAGACCTAGTATACACTGAGAAGCAAATATAGAAATAAGAGAAAGCTTTGCATTAATTTCCTACATATCTAACAGAATAACAGAGTTTGAAGGGACCTTGCCAAAAAAGCCAACATAGTTCTAGGCTGCATAAACAGAGGGATAGAAAACCCAGAAAGAAGGAGAGATTCTTACCAGGTCTGTTTGAATCGGCGTGTGCGTTGGATGCCTTAATCCGGGTTAGCGGCCCCTTAAAAGTGCTTTCTCCCATCAAGTGCCTCTACGTGCTCCCAGCTTTTTAAAATTCACCTCTCTTCTTCCTGATGGGTAGTCCTTTTTAGGGATTGCCCTGATGCAGTTGGTGCGGGATGGGTGTAACTTAACCCATTTATAAAAGTTTGTTTTCTCCCCAAAAGTGGTTGGGGTGTTGAAAAAGAGAGGAAAAAAAACACATTCGACTGGGGAAAGAGAAGAAACGCCCGACGAGTGGGATTGCTCAAGAGGTAAAACAGATGGGGAGGGAGAAAGAATAGTGAAGCATCCATAATTTAGAATAGAATAGCAGAGTTGGAAGGGACCTTGGAGGTCTTCTAGTCCAACCCCCTGCTCAGGCAGTAAACCCTATACCACTTTAGACAAATGGTTGTCCGATCTCTTCTTACAAACTTCTAGTGTTGCAGCATTTACAACTCTAGAGGAAAGTTGTTCCACTGATTAATTAATTGTGCTATCTGTTGTTCTAATCTTGTTCTTAATGCTCTCAATGAGAAACTAAATAGAACGCAATTGTAAAATCATTGTAAAGTCCTTATGCAATCTTACTTATGCTGTTTTTCTAACAGTTTTTCTTTGATGCAGTTTTGGTTTATGGTAATTGCAAAGGAACCACAGAAGTGGCATAATTTGCTCCCAATCTATTTTGTAGATAGTTATATTTACAATCCTATACCTATCTTTCCAAAGCTATAAATGAGTTATTTTATTGAGATTCAAATCTCCATTGATGTTGTTACTTCTCTTACATGTTCTTCACCTGTTCGTGTGATGTCATCTTTGACATCAAGGAGAGTATTATTTTCTGTCTCCTGTTTACTCAGTGGCAAATTGATCCCGAAAATTAAGTCTTAACTTTTATTTGTCATACTGTATGAATAAACAGCAGTTTATTCTGTTGTTCCTCTTTAAAGACAACTCTTCCTCGGTGCATCATGATAGAATGAGAATTTACTTTGTCCCAAGAATTTACAAACATCTTTTCCCTTTGTTAAAAAAAATACCCTAGTTAATTCCTTTCCCTTTTTTTCTCCCTTTCAACTCTCATGTCCTTCTCTCTTTAAGTTGTCTTAACTTTTGGACTTCACTCCCTTTTAAGACAGTGCATATGGACTCTTTATGTGCATTTTAAAACAATAAATTCATCTCAGTATTGTTTAGAGCTTGGTCAGTTTTATAGGTCAAATATTTATGATTTATACAGATGGCATGGGGGGGGAAGAGGAAAAGAGAGAGACTGGAAGTAGTGACAGGAACTTATAGGAGTCTGCAGTTGTTGCAGTATACAGCTATTATGACAAAGAAGAAAGCAGTGTGACCTTAATACCATCTGCAGCATGTGCCATTTCAAAATAACACTGCATAACTATTAGTTGAATAGCATTAACAGCGCTGTGGCCCCACTCAGAGAGAAACAAGTATAGGATTGACCACATGAGTAGCCCTACCCTCTCCTTTGTGATGTCAGTGACCAATTCTCAGTGGTCTGCACCAGATGTAAATCCTTCCATGTGCTTCCAATTCCAGTACTAACAATGCTCCCATGGAAGCCTTCAGCCACACACCTTCAAATGCAAAGGTTGTCTCACAGCATGACTTAGGTTGGGGAGGGGCTGCCCCCTGCTCTTCAGGTGGAGGTTGTATCAACCTAAACAAGATTAGTCATGACTTGAGTGTGTCAATGGAGAAATAAATGGCGGAAGGGATAATGACAGTGATAAAAAAAAAACACTGCACAAAAACAGTTATACTAGGATGATGTATAATGATTTATATATATAATAATTTTCAGTCAGAATAGAGCTGGAAGGGACCTTGGAGATCTTCCTGTCCAACCCCTGCTCAAGCAGGAGACCCTATACAATTTCATACAAGTGGCTGTCCAGTCTCTTCTTAAAAACCTCCAGTGATGAAGCACCCACAACTTCTGAAGGCAAGCTGTTCCACTGGTTTATTGTTCTCACTGTTAGGAAGTTTCTCCTTAATTCCAGGTTGCTTCTCTCCTTGATTAATTTCCATCCATTGTTTCTTGTCTTGCCTTCTGGTGCTTTGGAAAATAAGTTGACCCCCTCTTCTTTGTGGCAACCCCTCAAGTAGTGGAATACTGCTATTATGTCACACACACCCCTAGACTAGCCATATCCATTCTTTCCTCTAGACTAGCCATACCCAGATCCTGCAACCATTCTTCATGTTTTAGTCAAAATGTATCATGTAACAGGATACATTTTATAATTTTGTATAAAGTTATACATTTTATAACTAGTTCTATCAATGTTTTTATTATCTGGTAATATAACTATACCTAGAAATAACTATGGGCATATAATTATTAAAGCTTTTCTACCAGAACACTTGGAAAGACCAGTAGAAGATTAAAGCTCTATCAGTAATATCCTTGAAGGGGATGCAAATGGAGGGGCACACATGGGCACATCTCCAATGTTTATTCTTTTTTTTTTTAACTTAACCTTAACTCTGCTTTGGAGAAGATGCTGTCCCTTAAGGAAACCAATGTTAATATTTTTTTTTACATTTTTATTTAATTTGGTTTGTGTGCATGTAGATTCCTTCTTTCTTTCTTCTTTCTTTCTTCTTTCTTTCTTTCTTTCTTTCTTTCTTTCTTTCTTTCTTTCTCTCTCTCTCTTTCTTTCTTTCTTTCTTCCTTTGCTTTTTGTGTTTTGTCTTTGAGTATTGGTACATTATACCAATCTCTTTAGAAAAGTCAGGAACTGAAAATACTTCAAAACATCAAATGTCAGATGAAGTATAATACTTTACAATCCATAAACCGCAAAGGTCAGAACAAAAAGGAAAAATGGAATTTGTGAACTTTGTATAATCTCAAACGTGATCAATGGTGCCCGCCAGAGTTTAATTTTCCCACAGGAAAATGAAGCAAGCTCCATCAGTGTTGGCAATGTGCCTGTTGCTATGCATGAAGGCAGCAGATCCAGATGCAATCTGACTCTCTCCTGGCAGCCCCACATTCATTTATACACACACACACATACTTGTATATGTACTACTTCCCTACCTGCACACCTCTGCAAAGCATTGTTAAGGAAATAAAACTCTATAGTTTCTTTCCTCTGTCCCTGGGAGAACTAGGGCAAAGTTCCTCACCCCAGAAGGGATCTCACAGAACATCTGATTTTGCACTGCTAATACAAGCAGTATTGCTCCAAGGCAACGGAAGGAGAAACTATTCATTGTTTTCTCTATTTCCTAGCAATTCTGGCACTAGGAATTTCAATCATTTTTTTCAGGGTTGCTAGGAAGAAAGCCCACCCTCATTCTAATAGGTTGCCACTGAAACTAGAAGTACAAATCAAGTAATATTAATTTTTGGAAGGAAGGGGAAAATAGCAATAGCACTTAGACTTATATACCACTTCACAGTGCTTTACAGCCCTCTCTAAGTGGTTTACAGAGTCAGCATATTGTCCCCAACAATCTGGGTCCTCATTTTACCGACCTCAGAAGGATGACTGAGTCAACCTTGAGCCTGATGAGATTCGAACTGCTGAATTGCAGGCAGCCAGCAGCCAGCAGAAGTAGCCTGCAGTACTGCATTCTAACCACTGCGCCCATGGCTCTTGGTGGAACGGAAGATGAGGTTCATCTTCCACTCTTGTTTTTTCTTGTTGGCTAGATGATTTGCTGATCTGCTGACCAACATAAAGTGGCTAGTCAATGGGAAATCAATCGTTGGTTATCTTTTGCTAGTTATGAAGGAAGGAAGGGGAAAATAGCAATAGCACTTAGACTTATATACCACTTCACAGGGAAATAGTAATTCTCTCCCATGAGCCAGCTGGCTATAGGTTCAAACTGATAGGTTGGCCTCAGCAGGTAACACTGAAGGATATAAGAAAATTCAAAAATAAAATAGTATATACCAGTAGAAATTTATATAAATGTAGGAGATTTAATTCTGCTTGGGCAGGGGGGTTGGACTGGATGACCTGCAGGGTCCCTTCCAGCTTGAACTTGTTAAACATTAGTTGCTTTAAGATAGTTGGAGAAAATACATGCTGAACAGATATTCTTTTGTTAGTTAGAAAGGGGCCCAACTAAAAGGGACATTCCTTAATGCCAAGGCAAAAGAGATAGGAAAATGCTGTGCTTGCAAAATATTTTATAGACAATAATGGGAGGGTGTTGATGAACATGTCAGAGATGCTGTTGTCTCTGAGGCGTTACGGAGTAGCTGTGATCGGTGACTGTATCCGATAGGAGGGGCATGGGGGGGGGCGTCGAGATAGAGACTATAAAATGTAATGCTTTTGAAATTTTAAGTGTGGCTTTTGGCTCAAACCTGAATTTAAGGTCAGGCTAAAAGATCCATCGCACTTTGCAAACATAGAATAGAATAGAATAGAATAGAATAGAATAGAATAGAATATAATAGAATAGAATAGAATAGAATAATAGAATAGAATAGAATAGAATAGAATTTTTTATTGGCCAAGTGTGATTGGACACACAAGGAATTTGTCTTGGTGCATATGCTCTCAGTGGAGGGGCATGGGGGGGCGTCGAGATAGGGACTATAAAATGTAATGCTTTTGAAATTTTAAGTGTGGCTTTTGGCTCAAACCTCAATTTAAGGTCAGGCTAAAAGATCCATCGCACTTTGCAAACTGCTATTATTATTATTTCTTTCCAATAAATACTCTTTGTTTTTTTTTAATCGATCCAAGTTTCTTTTGTTATTTCTAACAACACCAAAATCACAATGGTCCATGTAAAGTCTATAAGCTGCCCACTTCTATATAAGAAAAGAATGTGTTGATCAGGAATCTGATGAACTTAATGATTGCTCATATGTTAAGATGGTGAGGCTAAAGTTCAGGCCTCAGCAGTCCTTTGATGTCATGGAAAGTCCCTAAGGAAACCACTAACCTGTGGTTTAGGCATGTGACCAAAACCGTAGAAGGCGTGCTTGACTATTTTTATTATTTCTGTATTTCTATAACTTATCTATTGTGTGCCAGCTTCCTCTTACATAACTAAGTTAAAATGTATAAATATCTGCCTCACATTGTGTTCAGGGCTCCTTCCTTCTTAGAAGGGACCCGTCTTTATTCAGCTGAATAAACTGCTGCTATGCTATTTCTACCGGAGACAGAGTTTAAGAACTGTGGGGTTTCGAAGATTCCCCATAGGTCAAAACTGCCAAAAGCAACACTATTTAACAAAAAGTTATATTTTCTTGCAGCTGTCACAGCTCTCAGAAGATAAAGGTTAACAAGTGTGTTTATTTTTTTTAGTTTCTTATTTATTTATTGGATTTTTACCTTGTCTTAGTTAACCGATCCTTGATAGATTACAAGTTGCAGAATAGTGTAACCATTAAAACATCAATGATAGAATACCAACATTAAAAACGATAAAAATAAAAGCTAAGTAAAATAATAAAAAAAAGGTGCAACACATAAAACCAGGAAAATCAAAAAAATGCCCTCAGGAACACTTCAGTTTTTATAATTTCCTAAAGGCCAGCGGAGATGGGCGGAGTTTAATCTTCAAGCGGAAGCCATTTTAAAGCACAGAAAAGCAATACTGCCTCGCCTAGGTCTCATCCCCTCTCTAAGTGTGGGACCATTACCAACTGTTCTGTACCAGTTCTAATGGATTAGTTTGATGATGGCTGATTGCCTATGTCAGAGGTCTTCAAACTTGGCAACTTTAAGACTTGTGGACTTCGACTCCCAGAATTCTCCAGCCAGCTATGCTGGCTGGAGAATTCTGGGAGTCGAAGTCCACAAGTCTTAAAGTTGCCAAGTTTGAAGACCTCTGGCCTATGTACTTCTCACAACAACCAGTGTAGGCAGGGTTCCAAGAAGTTGGTGGCAGATTATGACCTAGGCAGCATCTCATCTACTTCTTCCATGATCACAGACCAAACAATTCCCAATTACATTGTAAGGTATATAAAAGGATACTGCCCTTCTTAGCTAAAGTTATGTTGAATCTATGGCCAGATCTTCATTTTGCTCTTCTCAGGATGGGAGTTTACTACGGTACCCTAGATAAGGCCTCTGGATGATAGCCCATTGATGCAATAAGGGAGGAGAAGTAAACGTATTTTCTTCCTTATCACCACACTGTAGGGCTGAACGTGGGGACATCCCCTTGCTTGGTCAGATTTGCTTCTTGTTTTCCTCACTGATGCTCCAGGCATTGCTTCTGTTGCTTCATTTCCAGAAGAGCATTGGAAAACCCAGGTGACAATTTGGAATGATTTCAGGAAGATGCCACTCATTGACAATGTGTCCAGTGCCTGGCATGTTTCTTGTTGTGTACCAGACAGGACAGGTCTGCCCATCAGACACCTGGGAAACTGGATCCATTAGGCATTAGACTGGACCATTGGAATGGATTCCACCACTCTACAGAAGTTGCAGGTGTCTCTTTATCACAACCAGATCAGGGAATATTTGCCCATGGCATTGTTTTTTGGGTTTAACATTTTTATTGGGTTATAAAATAAAATGAGATACCAAATAGGAAAGTAAATAGGAAAACGGTGGGGAGGAAGAGGGGGAAGAGAAGTGAGGGAGGATAAGAAAAAAAAGAAAAAGAAACATTGACTTCCGACTCTCTCTGTTGCAGTAGAATAAGGCATTAACATCAAATCACAACTTTTTGTTTTTTCATAATAATATGAACAAGCCATTTCTATAAAGATCTATCAATCTAACTGGTAAAACCCAAAATCAAAGTTTCATTCTTTTCCACTTCAAGTACAGAAGTTCAGAAGTGGTCTCCATATGGAAATAAAAGTACTTATATTCTTTTCTCAACCATGGCATTGTGATCATAGAAGCCTCCTTCCTCTACAGATCATCAACTAACTGCTGGGAGACAGACCAGATCCAGGATGGGTTGAACCTGAAAGTTCCCACGAAGAACATGAACTAACAAACCTTAGTTACCCTATTTCTTAGCAAATTAAAATATAAACTGTGCCCACCCAATTCCTTTTGAAGAAAAATAATAATCTGTGAATCGTATTAGTTAACAATCTTCATATATTGGGACAGATCACTTTAGATCAAAGTCTCTGCAACATTTGATTTACATAATACAGATAACCTCTTGATAGTTGGTTGGAAGTAGGGCAAAAATAAAACATAATTTGATTAAAAGTAAATTAAATTAATACTGTTAATATGATTATTTCACTGAATCATCCTGGACAGGAAGGAATACAAAAGAGTTTCACACTTGGTAATTTTTTCTTTTGACTTCTATGTCTGTATTTTTAGCTTTCTACAGTGCTGATCTCTCCAGATTTGTTTATTTAATCTGATTTGTTCTTTGATTCTGATGATTGGCTTCTTATGGTTCTTGGCAGCTGACTTGTCTCAGAGTATGATACGTGATTCAGTCTTTATGGCTGCAAAAACAACATTGCCCTAATTTTCACTGAGTTTTCTATTGTACCACTAACTTCCGACTATGAGGTGGGAAGAATCACAAAATAAGATTCCTGCATTAAAATTAAAAGAATTTGTAGCACACTATATAGATTAGCCTTCTTCCTGGCAGAATGAAGTTTCCTTGTTGTAAGATTTCAATATGCATGACATGTTTGTAAATGGAATCTTATTTCTTCTGACAACCATACTTGTAATCTCAAATACTAGAATGCAGATTCCTGTTTTCTGAGATCAAGGCTACTCTACGCACACTTTATACAATCAAGAAAGGCAAATGGATAAATAAGGACCTTATTTTTACAAAATGTAAAAAAAGATCTTACAATTTTTTTTTCTTAACTTTCCAAATTGGCCATTTGGGCAAAAATGTGCAGCTTGCTTTTGAATAGATTTATTCTAATTACTCTGAGATATACCACAGTGGTTAAATTTAAGATGTATTACTGGCATGTACACTAGGGAGATGGTTTTATAGATCATCTTCATGTGCCAAGATATTTTGATTAGTCAACCAGATGTATCTTTTGGACTAAAAACACAGAATTATGAATTACTAGGACACTAGGAGTCATTACTGCAATCTTGTCAATCTATTAAACTATTTATTGGGAATTGAACAGGAGACAATTTCTAAAACTGGCTAAAGGTCCTACGTTTTAAGCACCAATCAAGTTTTCCTCCAAAAAAATTCTTGTCAAGAAATTTAGTGAAAAGAATGACAGAACTAAAATTTAAGATTAACATTACAATTTATAATACTGGATGCCGGTTACTCAAAGATAGAATAGAATAGAATAGAATAGAATAGAATAGAATAGAATAGAATAGAATAGAATAGAATAGAATAGAATAGAATAGAATAGAATAGAATAGAATTTTTTATTAGCCAAGTGTGATTGAACACACAAGGAATTTGTCTTGGTGCATATGTTCTCAGTGTACATAAAGGAAAAGATACATTCGTCAAGAATCATAAGATGCAACACTTAATGATAGTCCGGGTACAAATAAGCAATCAAATCATATTAGGAACCAGTCAATGTAAATTGTAAGGATACAAGCAACAAAGTTACAGTCATGCAGTCATAAGTGGGAGGAGATGGGTGATAGGCACGATGAGAAGATTAATAGTAATAGTAATGCAGACGTAGTGAATAGTGTGACAGTGGTGAGGGAATTATTTGTTTAGTAGAGTGATGGCATTCGGGAAAAAACTGTGGTTGTGTCTAGTTGTTCTGGTGTGAGAGAGAGAGAGAGAGAGAGAGAGAGAGAGAGAGAGAGACATCAAATAAAAGGGAATATAGCAAGAACCTACAAACCCTGTCAGCCTACTTTTAGTTGGGGATGAAAGTGACAGCGGAAACATCTTTCACCCATAGTTAATAAATGATTGCCTTCAAGGAAATAAAATATAAAATAGCCTATGGCAGCAGAGTAAGCAGTTGTTGCTCTCCAAACATTTTAGCAAGACTAGGTATAGCTCCAAAGGGCTGGAAGATACCAGCCTGCCTCCTTATCACTGATGGGAAATGACATATGCAGTGCTATATTGCATAAGCAAAACAAGCTGGTAAACAGCCTTTCTTAAGAAGCCGTCATAACTAGAGCATCAGTATCAGGCTGAATGAGCTCTGCCTAAAATTAGGATGGAGTTCTGTAAATATATTTTAGCTTCCTTAGATGGAACACTTTGATTTCGGAATGCAGCGCCGTTCTTTATAAATATGCATTTATAACATTTTTTGATGCTGAGCACAATTTGGCCAACTCAGAAATTCTATAGCTCCCAGAAGAAAATTAAGAAGGCTCTAAGGCTGTGCATCTTCCCCTCATCCTCCAGCTTACAGCTGCAGAGCTGAGATCAAATATACCTTATTTCCTCGTATTTGCAGGCTCTTTGAAAGATTACTTTCCTTACTAAATGGATTCTGTATATTATTTTTAGCATTAGAAACAAAGCATGAAACTAGCATGACTGACTTTCCATAATTCTCCAAATAGATTTAATACCTTTCTCTTATACCTGTTGAGGTCCAATAGTGGAATTAATAACGCTTATAAAATATCTCTACTAAAACATTTTCTTAATGCCTTTGCAGAAATTCAGAACAATCATCTGGAGTTAGCAGAGAAGGTTGGTTCAATCACTGTAACACCAACCCTTCCAAAGGGCCCAGCTGTGTTGACCCATACATTCAAGTACAGAGACGGTTCGGTGGCCCCACGATTCTGTAGAGTCATTTGCAAGGACGAAATCAGCAAACGAAAATTCATTTATATTATAAACTCTATTACCAGAAATGACTCCAACCCCAAAAAACTTCGCTCACGGCCTGACCTATCCATACTACAATGAATCTGCTCCCGTGAACTCCGTGCAGAACTCAAAAGACTTCATGACCAATGATATACTGACCTATACATTGACTACCGCGCTGACTGCATCAAAACTAAGTCCCGCAATCCACCATCCAACATTCAACCCCCCATCACCCAACCCAACATCCAACCTACCATCAACCAAAACCAACCCCTCATCATCCAAAACTAGGCATTCATGCCCCTTACTTCCTCAATATCTACCACTGCTGATCTTAAATGCAAGCTAATTCATGCAAGAAGCATCGTAAACAAAATACCTGAACTCCTCCTCTTACTAAAAACTGCTAAATTCGAGATTATATTTGCCTGCGAAACATGGCTGAACGCATCCCTCCCTGACTCCATTATCAAAGTAAGAGACTATCATGTTTACCGGTCCGATCGCGAAACCCGCAGAGGAGGTGGAGTTGCCATCTTCTATAAAAAATCACTAAACCTAAAAAAAATTCAAGTTAAACATGATCTCGCTCTACCAGAAACCATAGTCTGCGAACTGTCATTAAATACCACACTTCGCTTTCTACTCTGTTACAGAGCCCCGATTACGACATCACACATGCGCACCAGTTAACCTCACTACTATCGTGGGCAGCCTCCTACCCACACCCTCATATTTTTCTTGGGGATCTCAACCTACCTCATATTAACTGGACACTAAATGAAAGTACAACTGAACCCATACATTCAACCCTATACAATGCTATTACTAATCT
>QLTV01003675.1:2510513-2523378 GCA_003457575.1 Thermophis baileyi | reverse complement strand
TTAGAACTTCGCCGTATTCGATCCAACCTAAGCATAGTACATCAAATTATCCGCTACAATGTCCTATCTGTCTATGAATACTTCTGCTTCTACCACAACAATACACGAGCACACAATAGATACAAACTTAATGTAAACCGCTCCAAACTCGACTGCAGAAAATACGACTTCAGCAACAGAGTGATCAATGCCTGGAATTCACTACCTGACTCTGTGGTTTCTTCCCCAAACCCCAAAAACTTTAACCTTAGACTGTCTACTGTAGACCTCACCCCATTCCTAAGAGGTCTGTAAGGGGCGTGCATAAGCGCACCAGCGTGCCTACCGTCCCTGTCCTACTGTCCTATTGTCCTCATCTATCTGTATTCATTTTGATTATGTTTATGTTTATACCTATACCTGCTATCTTGTACCTGTTTGACAAACAAATAAATAAAATAAAAATAAAATAAATACTCAAAGTACTGTATGTCAATTTCATGAAGCCCTGATGCTCTCTGAGCTTGGAGAGCACAAAGGACTCCACAATTCAACCACGAGCTGCATATATTCTTTTCTACGTCAATTTCTTCAGGCAAGAATGTGAAGTTCAGTCTCTTATATCAAAGGTGTGTATTTCTTGGTCCCATAGAGTCTGCCTATCTGTTTCTTTAGTTACAGAACTATGCCGAATTGACTGACAAAAGTTCACATACTGCATTGAATTGTGGTTTACATATGATATACAGTAGTGAATCAACCACCATTTCTGGTTTGCATTTTATTGTATTTGCATTATATATTATACTTGGATGAGATACATCAGTTACTTCTACTTGGAAGCCATTTCCCCTCCAGTGACGTATCGCCCAATTATTGTTGAGGTGAGGTTCTCACTGCTGTTATGTTTGTGTCATAAGGTAGAAGCACTGCAGAAGGTGTTTCAAGTCATTTATGGGGAATCTCACTGAGCCTCTACTTAAAATTCCATAGCCATTTTTTCTTTTCTGGTCACAGTATCCAAATTAGATCTTTTTTGCATAATTCATACAATGCATTCAAGGAATTGCATGGAGGTCAGCACAAATTTCTCTTCCATCGATCAACCTCCCTTGTTCTCCCAACTCCCACCTGTCTTTGGCTAGTGCTGAAAAAAATCTATTAAGGAAGAAAGATAGAACAGCTGTCAGTGGAACGGCCTGTCAAGAAAATCAAAATGGCAGCCATGATGAAAGTCCTGCTCTTTTTCTATGTGTATCAAGATGTTGCCTGAAAGTTAAAAGGGGGGAGGCCTTCAATCACATAGTCACATACACCGTGACTTTTTTTTTTAAATCTCCCTGGTGGACATCCATATTAGGCATTTAGAAGGCTATGGGGGTTGTCACTACATTCATATTTATTTGTCAGCTGGACTCTTATTCTGAAACGACAATGTACACTGATATGCAACCTCATGTGATACCTGTACTGCGCATGTGGTTTTTTTCTTTGTTCTCTTTGTTCCTTCACCATGTAGACACAGACTTAGATGTTCTTATTTTTGTTTTGCAAATACATTACTTTTATTCTTTCCTGGTCTCCGGTCTTATTCTTGAGGATTGAGAGCATGGAAACAAGATTCATTTCGCCTCTACTTATTTTTCTCCGCAACAGGGGTTTGCTATCAATGGCAAGGTAGCAACAAAATGTAGTGACTGATTTGCTTTTATATCTGAACAGGGGGAGAAAGGATTGATATTAAGGCACAGAGGTACATATCTGTGACCGTACTCTGAAAGTCTGAAGAGACCTGAAAATAGTCAGCACAACCCAGATCTCTTTGGCTTAAGAAGAGCTGGGAGGTAGAAAAACCGGTCATCTGGAAAATCCCTGATTTTTACTTTCATATTCACATGCATACTTTCAAAAAGCAGGAAGCAGTAGCAAGCAGTCGTCTCATATCGGGATTCCTGCTTCAAAACATGTTGTTACCTCCATTTATTATGTATGAATAGGTTCTTGAGCTGAAATGCTGACATGTTCTGACAGATCACGCGGAAACAATCCGGACTTTATGGATAACTGCCAGTGGTTGTTAATGATTGCACCGTCAATCCTGACATTCTGCATAAACAATTATTAAGCTACCACATCTTTCCCTGCAGATGTGTTAGAATATGATTCCCATCACCCCACAGACATCACAGCTTGATATGCTAAACTGGGAATGACAGAAGTTCATGACCAACACATTCAGGAGATATCAACTCTTTTAAATTTACCCAGCTTTCTAGTGCTGGTTTTCCAGCCCTCGTATCCTTGCTCAATAAAACTACATTTCTAATTTCATGTGTATATAATAGAAAATGTACAGATACAACAAATTAAATAAATTGATTTTTCCGAGTGGATAATCACTTGTTTTCTTGATAATTGAATTCTTTTAAAGTGGTTTTCCCACTTTAAAATTTGATGAATTTCTTCTAGTATTGGATTGCCATAAATGAGTATCCTATGGGCAAATCTTAAGAGTGCATCAACTGGATGTTTTGGATTTTTAAACTAAATATTGCAATCTTCAGGGTTTATAATTTAATTTTCCCACTTTCTACTTTAATTTAGAGTTTGGTTTTTTTGCTGTTGTTCTTGTACGGGTGGTATTGAGCCAAGGCTTTTCATCAGCATAACCTTCCAGCACCATCTGGCCTCCATTGACCATTATACTGGTTCAATACTTTCCTCAAATAGATTTGCTTTTCAGGGAAACTCAGTTAAATTGATATTGATTGAGGTAGGTATTCTGAAGCAGATCTGAATCAATTAAGATATATTAACACAAGGCACTAGCTGCTTAGGAACAATGTGCAGAACGAATATAAAATGTAAAAGAATATGCAGAATGACATCTATTATAGATTTTATGGAGATAGACATGGGATGTCTACATTATTCATGACTATTGATGTCTCTACTGCACAGAAGGAAAGCCAGTAAAAATTATTGAGCAGCATCTGCTGTTGTACCTACAAGTACTCCTGCCTATAATCATACATAAATATCTGTCATCTTATTTTCATGTGTTTACTTAATTTGTTGCATTTATATCCTGTTTTTTCTACAAGAGTTCCAGGTAATGTACAGTACAAAGTATTCTACCTCCAATTTTATTTTCATAACAATATGATGGAGAGAGCAGCTGGTCCAGAGTTCACCCAAAAAGCTACGTGTTCAAATGGAAACTTGTAACTGTCTCTCCAAGATCCCAGACGGATGCCTTAATCACTGACCCTCACGTGTTGTATATATCTCATTCTTCTATTTGTTTAAAAAAAAATTCAGTTTTAGGGTTTTGTATTGACATCACAAATGCTAATATATGATTATATAAACATATCATATGTAATATTATTATTACCTAATACATAACACAATTAGAAGAAGTAGTACATGCATAAAGAAAAGAAAATATATACAAAGGGAAGCAAAAGCAAAAAAACAAAACAAAGCAAAAAGGTATCTAAGAGTCTACTTTTCTTCACTGTAAACGAAGTGAAGTTCACTTCTCAGTGTACAACCACATTTGGGACCCAAATGTCTTTTGTAAATCCTTGCAGTCATAAGCCGAGTCAGACCTGATTTTATGGCCATTTTTACAATGGTTGTTAAGTAAACACTTAGCATTTGTAAATGTTTACTTAACAACCATTAAGTGGGTTGTAAGTGCAAACCCATTTCATAATTTATAAGTGCAAACCCATTCTTCTGAATGGGTGGGTTTTGTTTTGTTTTTTGCTGGAAACCGACAAAAAAGTCTCAAATTGAGATGACACGACATGAGGACCCTGCAACCAGTCATAAATGTGAGCCAGTTGCCAAGGGCCAATTGTGATTGTGTGGCAATGGGGTGATACAATGGTCATAAATGAGAGGACTGGACTTTTTCAGCATCATTGTAACTTCAAACAAATGGTCATAAGTAGAGGGCTACCTGTATAAACAGTCACTGCTATTTAAATTAGTTCAACAAAGACTAAACAGAAATCATATTATCTAATTCTGCCTCTCCATCAAAGCCAAGCTAATTCAAAGGCTAAAGCAGGGGTGGGTTCTTGCCGGTTCGGACCGGGTCTATAGAACCGGTAGCGGGAATTTCCCCCCGCTCGCCGAACCGGCAGTGATGGCCGGCTGGACACGCCCCCGAACTGGCTTTCTCGGCGGCGCCATAGGTGCTGCCATCTTGTTTTTTGCGCAGAAGCTGGGTTTTTAGCACTGTGCATGTGCGCGCACCCACACGGCGCATGAGAAAGCGAACCGGCAGCGAGGTAAGTCAGAACCCACCCCTGGGCTAAAGGTTCAGAAGGTTCATTAAATCAACGTTTAGAATCTGATACACTAACAGAAGAAGTACCCTGTCACCTTCTTGCAACCGTCCCAGCATGATTTAGCCAAACCTCTTCATAAATCGATCAGTTCCCAATTCCTGGAATATATTTTAATAGTTTAATATGGCCTTCCCCTGTATTAAATCCTATGCTTACTTTGTCTAAGAAATGCAAGCATTACAAAATGCCCCTAAGCTTTCACTGACCTCTTTCCAAAGGAAATACATCTGGATAAGCATCTGAAATGCCTCAAAGCAGGACTGTCATGCTCATATTTGTTGCTGGCACATTTACGATACAGGGTACAGTGTTGCATCAGCTGCTGTGATAAGGGAAAGGGAAGACTTCATAACAGAAGGGTTAGTGCAGTGCCAAAAGATGCCCAGTCCACTCACAATTAATACAGATTTATAAAAATGGTCCCTATATCAGCAGCATTGAAGACTCACCCCCTCAGCATGCTGTGTTGAGTTTGGATTGTAGCGAGGAATGTAATTATGAGCCATGGTGGCACAGTGGTTAGAATGCAGTACTGCAGGCTACTTCTGCTGCCTGCCGGCTGCTTGCAGTTTGGCAGTTCGAGTCTCACTGGCTCAAGGTCAGCCTTCCATCCTTCTGAGATGGGTAAAACGAGGATCCAGATTGTTGGGGCCAATATGCTGACTCTGTAAACCGCTTAGAGAGGGCTGTAAAGCACTGTGAAGCGGTATATAAGTCTAAGTGTTAGTGCTATTGCTAATCCATGGATGCGACTCCCAAAGGGGCACGGTTCAACCTCTTGGTCTCCCTTCACCAAAGTTTAGGCTCTTTTAGCAAAGAAGGTTTACATATGAATAAGAATAAAATGTGTAGCAGCTATTGGACACCTGCTAAGACAAAAGAGGGGGAAAATACCTAATTGGGGTTGCAGCTGGAAGTTTCTTGCAGCTGCAAGAAATAAGAAAAGCTAGATTATGTAAACAGACTCTCTTCCAGATGTTAACTAAAAATGCAGGTCAATCCCAGACATCATTCTATGGATACCATACCATAAGGGTATGTTTGTCCCCTGCAAATTCCATGTATTTTCGTCGCTGTGAACAAATTTGCTTTGAATTTGTTTTGAAGCAAAGGGGGCTATCTGTAACAGTGCAGGGCATTTCCCCAAATCTGGAGAGCCAAACCAAGCTGAAGAACACAATTGCATCTCATCTCTGGAAACCACTAATTTCATTCCTTTCCTGCAATACACTTCAGACTTACAACGGCCAAGTTGGTAATTGTGTATCCTGTGAGCACAACAGGGTGTAATGTGGCCTCACATCAAGAGCTGGGACTGAAATTAAAAGAAACCAAATGAAATGTATTTTTTTTTTAAAATGGAATTGCTGTTTTCACAAGAGAAAAGCGGCGGGGGGGGGGGAGCAGCATGCAATTGCCAGCATATATTCAACTATGTAAAATTGCTTTTTTTTAATTTTGTTTTTAAATACAAGAAACATGGGGAAAAGAAAACCTTTAAGGAAGAACCTGTAAACGGAAAACATCCTTCTTTTTCTCTTCCTGCCATATGCAAACATCCTCCTCAATCTCTCCCCATCTGTGAGTTGCAGATATCCTGTCTTTCCTTCCCCAGTTTTACTGAAAAGGAAAAGTATAACATGAAAAATGGAGATTTCAAAACAGCACTTGTGCTGGTAACATGGCAAGAGAAGAAAAATAGAAATTGCTCTTTGATCCTGCATTTGACAAAGAAAGTTATGAATAGCACCCTTATAAATATAAGCTTCATACATCAAGGGCTAGGACAGTTCCCTTATGAAATATCCCAGTAGCCTGGTTTCTGATATATCAATCTTGTTCTAATAAACACCGTATATAAACCAAGAATAAATTTTACACTATAAACACTTTCTTCCTTTTTCCTTCTGCATTAGCCAGAATATTTAAATCACAAGTAAGCTGACATTCCTCATACAAATAGGTTTAATTCTGGTTTCAAGTTCTGCTTTATAGAATGACATTAAATGCAGGAGGGAGGGAGGGAGGGAGGGAGGGAGGGAGGAAGGAAGGAAGGAAGGAAGGAAGGAAGGAAGGAAGGAAGGAAGGAAGGAAGGAAGGAAGGAAATATGATTTTGCAAACTTAGAATTACCAGATCTCTAAAGAGGTAAAGAAGGACATGAGCAATTGGAAAGAAAGACAAATAGGGGAGAAAGAACACACTAACTGCTTAACTTCCTTTATCCCGTGACAAAATTCACAACAACAAAAAATGTACTTGGACCTACATATATTACTTTCTCCAGCATCAGAAAGACTGCTTTTTCAATTGCAACATTTTCCAAACATTTTTTTTCTTTTCAAGAACATATGCTAGTGATAATATAGAATCAATGCTGACGTGCTTTCCAAATTTCACCATAGAAACGTATGACATTCATGTGATTTACAGACTATAGTGATTACCGATAGAGTTGAAGGGGCTGGATTGAAACCGGTGGCTGAAATCAGGAAATAAATTTAAAAAACATCCATCTAGGCTGTTGCGTATGCCAACAGATGAGGGAAAGAGAGTAGCAGACAATTTACAAGGTCACAATGCATAGACGTTTAAAGGACTACTCCTGTAAAAACAGTCCAAAATATATTTTTAAAAATGCAAGGCATTCATAAAGTCAGACAATATTTTATTTGAAGGTTATGCTTACTGATCAGAGGGCATGAGCACAAAAAGAAAGACTTGGCCTCTTTGGGCCAGACACCTGGGAAGCCTAGCAAACAGAGAGTTTTCAGTTCCAGCTTACAAAAGATGTGCGTAGAAAGCATGTAGGTATAATGCTCATTCTGAATAGCTTTGTTGGTGGATGGCACGACCTGTTTCTGCTATGAATTTTTGCTTTGTTTGGCTTTGGCTGGCACTAGTTGCTTTGTCATAGTTTTTTTTTTAATCACTGTTGAAATATGTTTTAGTCTTTTCTCTTTTGTTCTTGTGCTTCCTTGTTTTCAATAGAAGAGAATATTTGAAGATCATGGTTGAATAATGGGGTCCTTGGTGCTCTCTGAGTGTGGTTGTTTTCTTGCAGACTAGGTTATTACCCAACTAGGTAACATCATCAGTGCTAGAAGGAAGTGGAGTTTGCTCTGTTTATATTGTACAAATGGCTTGTATTGTTCAAACAATACCCCAATCAAAGAATTACTGACTCAGACAATCAACAAAAGCCTAATCAAAGAACCACCAAGAACTCACCCCCAAAACTGATAGGGCAAGTCACTAATATATAAAAAGAGAACAAACCCCACCTTCTAGCACTGAAGATGTTACCCAGTTGAGTAATGAAACTTCTGCAAGAAAACAAGCTCAGAGCGCATCAAAGGTTTCTAAAACAATATTCAGAGGTTGTTTTGTTTTTGTTTTTGAAGATCACCTTATTTTTTTTAATAAATGGAAAACTAATATACCTGGGTCTGGGTTCAAAACATGTTAAAGGTCCCATTACTTGGCTTTAATCATCACGCCTGCTGTTTATATTTATTTAATGGAAATTTTTATTGTTTTAATGCTTTTTTAAATGTTTTTATAATTTTAGAATTGTAAGCTACCCAGAGTCACATGGTTGAATTGGGCAGCTGAATGAATGAATGAATGAATTAATGAATGAATGAATGAATGAATGAATGAATGAATGAATGAATGAATGAAATTAAATCTCTAGTCTGTGTGCATGCATGTATACAATAAATGATAGCTCAGGAGCTGGCTTTCACACCAATCTGCTGTTCCCCTTATTAACTTTTACTGAAGAGATTTATTTTACAAAGTAAAAACAATACAAATTTAAAGAAAAGTCAGAAGTTAATAAGCCAGAAAAAAATACAAATAAAGAAGAGATACAAAGAAGCAACTTTCAATTACAGCAGTTATAAATGCATTTTACCCTCTTCGAAGATTACATCATAGTTTCCTTGTTTCCATAAGCTACCCTTTCTAATTATCAAATCCATAAATCACAAGTCCATTCTCCCCCCCCCCCTGTTTTCAGTAAAAGAAGCATGCAGTAAAGGATTTCCAGCCACTGAGAAATATAGTTACTGATTTTTCCTTAGTCAATCAAGTCCCGATCTGCTATTTCCCAATTTGCAGGCTGGATCCAAACCAGGGAAACTGGGACAAGAACAGGACAATGTGGGGCAGCTCCGTGCTTGAGGTTTGTTTCTTCGGCTATAGTAATACGATTCTGTTGATAAACTGCTGCAGATAATTCTCAGTATCATTTACACTCAGCACGCTCCCAGACAACCCCTATCTCCAGATCAGAGCAAGGAATCCCTAAGAAGGAGCTTCATAAGTGCATCTGCCACCATTATCGTCCGTCAGGCAGCATTTCAGTTTTATTTGACCTTTTTTGTCTTGCATGTCCTTCCCTCAGTGCAGTTTAGCATGTGAGACTGGCCTGCCTTGTCTCTGCCATTCACAGCATGCTTGTTCCACAGCCTCAGTCAAGGAGAGGGGCCATTTTGATTTGCTTCCTGCTGCATCTGGTAATGGGCGAATCCAGGAGAAAGAACAGGTCTCTTCTGTAGTGGATTTCCTATCAGGTTCATCATCTCCAGCCCAATCCAAATCTGTATATCCGATAAGCATTGGATGATTAGTTAAAGGCGGTTTTAAAGCTCCTTGTAAGTGCCTGCCTAATATTTTTATTGCACATCTTTTACTTTTGGCTTGATTCACTGACTTTTCTACTTAGTGGTTCAACTGAAATGGCTATGTCAGGTCTATTCATATGTGCGAAGTACTGTATATGGTAGTAGTTTTCCCACAACTGTCTTACAGTGCTTGCCAACTTGCTTTGTTTTCCTCCTCTGTTCGGGTATCCAAGTTACCTGGATGTAATTGACTGCTTGGTCTCACTGAGTCCTAGAAACTTTATTAGGCCTATTATCTTTTGTTTCTGATTCGGCAAATAGATTCCACTTTGTCTTTTTGAAAATTTCAGTTCCTAGATAGTGACCTATATCCCTAAGATGTTTTACTTTATTTATTTTATTTTATTTGTTTGTCAAACACGTACAAGATAGCAGGTATAGGTATAAACATAAACATAATTAAAGTGAATACAGATAGATGAGGACAATAGGACAGTAGGACAGGGATGGTAGGCACGCTGGTGCGCTTATGCACACCCCTTACAGACCTCTTAGGAATGGGGTGAGGTCGACAGTAGACAGTCTTTTACTTCTACTGCTTTATTGGAATTGTTCACTATCTCCAAGCTGTCTCTTTTGTCCTTCACACATACAGCGAGATCTCCAATGGAACAGAGAATGCACAAGCATCTTCCATTGTTAACTCTTGTATACAAGTATGGATTTGCATTTCCCTGTTTGCATCCCATGTTTTAAAGGACTTGATTCAGTTGACATCATAGCAGCTTTCCAATATTTGAGGGGCTGCCACAAAGAAGAGGGAGTCAACCTATTCTCCAAAGAACTTTAGAACAGAACAAGAAACAATGGATGGAAACTAATCAAGGAGAGAAGCAACCTAGAACTAAGGAGAAATTTCCTGTTTGCCTCCAGAAGTTGTGACTGCTCCATCACTGGAGATTTTTAAGGAAAGATTGGATAACCATTTATCCGCAATGGTATAAGGTCTCCTGCAGGGGGTTGGATTAGAAGACCTCCAAGGTCCCTTCCAACTCTGTTATTCTCTTAATTTATTGGGCCACACTTGCTTTGACAGTTTGTATTATCTCATTTAAGGAAATTATGACTTTATAAGCCAGGGTTTTTTTTCTACCTGGTTCTTCAAACCTTGGTAAATCTTGCCTTTCAGATCACCATCTGTCTTGATAACTAGGTGCTCCATGAGCAATTTCCTGAATGCTGCTGTATTTAGTAGTATTCCAATGCTTGCATATTTAATTACAAGTGCAAAATCTTTGTCATATTTTCCATAGCACATTTCCTTGAAAATTACTGTGTGCGTTTTCTTTCCCTGTGGTAGGCCTTTTAGAATTTTTATTTTCTTTTTGAGCAAGCATTTCATATATTTTTTTTCTCTTTCCAGCTTCTCTCCATTGTTTTGTCTGGACTGCTGGCTGTGCCTCTATTATATTCTTTCCATGGATCGGATCAGACACATTCCTTGCTCCACCTGCACAGCATATACTCCCAGCCAAAATCCCTTTATTAGATCTTCGAGATCTCTTTAATTCTGATTCTGGTTCTGTGTGTCAGCAGCCTATTCTGAATCTGGTGCTATTTCAGATTCTTCAGGCTCATTTGCAGTTACTCCTTCTAACTCTCCAATGTGCTATTGTTTGTTCTTGTTATCCTTTTGTGTGCTTCCTGGATAGATTCAAGGACTAATGGCATTGCTGATTTGCACTAATATCTACTGTAGACATTGCAGCTCATTTGGGATTATCCTTTTCCATTAAAATCAGCAACACTGCATGTATATACTTTCTCACTTCTGAAGTCCAGAACCCCATAGCCAATATTATCCCTAATTGGGTTTTGCAATTTCGATGTGTTCCTTGTTAATTTGGGGATATATGACTAAGCTTTTTGTTCAAATTGTGTCAAATTGGATTTCCTCTCATGTTGTTGGTATACACTTTTGCAGATAAGTAGCCATGTTAAAGGTTTCTCCCCAAAGATCATCCAGTAACCTTGCTTCAAGCAGAAGACATCTTACCATGATTAGCAGGCTTTGAATCTTTCTTTCTGTAATCCATTTTCCTCAGGGCTCTGTTTTTCCATGTTGATGTCTTTATTGTTCAAATATTCTCACATTCCTGCTTGTGATATTGTCCCCCCATTATCCGACCTGAATGACTTTATTTATTCAACTTGTGTTCTAAGCACATCAGAGCACTTCATGCTTATTGGTTAGGAGATGTATATTTTGAGTGACTGTCTATGAAAAATGAAAAGTACTTTTTCCCACTTTCATTCAAATTGGTATATGTCCATTAATGTCTAAAAACATAAGTTCCAATGGTTGGCTGGCTCATTCAGGTAGTCCTTGGGTTACAACCACTTGTTCAAAGTTACAACCACACTGAACATGTGGTACTTATAACCAGTCCTCAAAGTTCCAGCTGATGCATCACACCCCCCCCGGTCACCTTTTTGCGATTTGGTCACTTGGCAACCAATTCACACTTAGTTGCAGCATCCCATTGTCATCCGATCTCTATTTTCAACCTTTCCTGCCAGCTTCCCACAAGCAAGGTGTCAGGGTTCCTAATAAAAGCAGGAGCCTCAAGCCATTTTTGAAGAAAAATCCAGTTGTTTATTAGGAGCACCATGTCAACATGAGCCAAGTGAAGCCAGCTTTGACTTCACCCAGTTCGCATCTTGCCTCTGACCCTGTTTCCCCCTCCCCCACAAGGTGTGTCACCAGTCACATTCCCCAACAAAGCAATTTCTTGGGTCGTAGAAGTCACTCCCTCCGGCCGTTGTGGGTCTCCATGGAGATGGCCTTGACTGCGGCCGGCTAGGATATGTTATGTTTTGACTGAGGTGTGAATTCCTCGGTGCAGCTATGAGGTGCGATTTCCCATCCCCCTGCCTATGGCAACTCAGGAGCAGGTCAGGAAAGCTTCGTGAGTTAACATTTGGCTTCCCTCACTTCCTGAAGGCAACCTGTGCAAAGCAAAAACAATTTGAGTACAGGAATATCTTTTAGGGGTATGACACACACACACACACCCCAGGCTTGGTTGGGTTCTTTTCATGGAACTTGGGTATGAGGCAATCAGCTTGGATGTTTCTGCTTTTTACCCAGGATGCCTCTGATAGACGGTAGCCCCTCCACTTGATTAAGTATTGGAGTTGCCGCCTGTGCCACCTAGAGTGGAGGATGCGTTGCACCTCGTAATGGGTTTGGCCCCCTATGACCACTGGGTCCGGGGGCTCATGGGGTAGTGGTCTCAGGGTCAACCCAACCACGGGGTTTAAGAGGCTGCTGTGAAATACCGGGTGTATTTTCCCCAGCAGTCGGGGCAGTTTCAATTGCACCGCGACTGGGTTGATAATCTTTACTATGGGGAATGGCCCCATGAATCTACGTCCCAGCTTCTTGCTGGGGAACTTTAACCTTAAGTATTTTGTGGAGAGGTAGACCTTCTACCCCAACTGGAACGGCCGTTTTATTTTTCAATGGGGAAATCAGCAGGGAAGGTCATAAGTTACGCCCATAAGTTGCTCCCATCGCTTTGTTTCCTGAGGAACCCCACTATGGTGTATAGAATAGAATAGAATAGAATTTTTTATTGGCCAAGTGTGATTGGACACACAAGGAATTTGTCTTGGTGCATATGCTCTCAGTGTACATAAAAGAAAAGATAAGTTCGTCAAGAATCATAAGGTACAACACTTAATGATAGTCCGGGTACAAATAAGCAATCAAATCATAGTAGGAACCAGTCAATATAAATTGTAAGGATACAAGCAACAAAGTTACAGTCATACAGTCATTTGTGGGAGGAGATGGGTGATGGGAACGATGAGAAGATTAATAGTAGTG
>QLTV01003675.1:2479001-2494711 GCA_003457575.1 Thermophis baileyi | reverse complement strand
TTATCTGTGGATCTATTTGCTCGGTATGAAAATTGCAGGGTCTAACAGTGGATCCCTGATGGTTTTCAAGTGGGACATCACTATATCACTAGCCTTTCAAATAACTACAGATGTTAGAGCAACTGGTCTGTAGTCATTCAGTTCCTTGATGGAGGGCTTCTTCGGCACTGGGATGATAGTGGAGCGTTTGAAGCAAGAAGGAACATGGCATATCTCTAGTGATTTGTTGAAGATTTGGGTGAAGATGGGGGCCAATTGGTCAGCACAGACTTTTAAGCAAGAAGGAGTTATCTTGTCTGGGCCTGGTGCTTTGCCTGGCTTCTGTCTGTGAAATAGATCTTGCACTTCCTTTTCTGTGATCACCAGGGGTTGTGAACCCAATGGGATGGGGTCAGTTGTAGGAGGTTTGGCTGTTGTTGGTGTGTCTGGGATGGAGGTTGTGGAGATAGGTAGCTGTAGTTTCCTTTCAAACCTGCAGTAGAACACGTTCAGGTCATCTGACTACCATTGGCAGTTTTATTTTCGGGCTCTTTCCCGAAGGTCCCTTGCATGGTATTTCCTTTTTCACACTTCAACTGCCGACTAAACATATTTTCTTTACTCAGCTATTTATTATAACATCATGATCTCTTTTCCACAAGCACCCCAGACCACAACAGTGTATAAATACAGTTGGACAATAGTGTTGTGGAGGCACTTTATTGGAGGGGTGACTCAGTGTGCATTCATTCTGAAGAAAGAGCTGCTAGAATATGCTCTTCTGTATTGCTTCCATTCTATTCAGAGTTTTGCACCTGTTGAGTATTTTGTGGTGCGGGGGGGGGGAAATCAGGATAAGGGTTCTTAAATCATAGACTGGTGATGATGGTAATAGGAAGTACAATGAGGGTGGCAAGGCCATTCAAATGACAATGTGATGCCTAATGAAGAAAGGGTGATTAAGTAAATACAGTGAGAATACCTGAGTTACTCTTTAGCTTACCTTTAGAGTGTCCTATTGAAATTTGCTACAAAAGAAGCATTAAAAATTATATTTGTATGAGGTTCCAACATGTCTAGGAGCTGGCTTTGAACGGAAATTATGTAAAACATGACATTTCTTGTTTTGATGCTGGCAGATGTTGCATTGAAACAGCTGCAGCTACTTTGGCAACATATTGCCCTTGAATGACAAGGAATCCTAATGGAATAATGGTGGACTAATTGCTGCTTCTTTGATATGAAAGATGGCACTGTAGGACACGGGTCTCTTTTGCTGCCAAATGCAAGCGTAGATGCATGTATAAAAAATGACATTAGATCTGTTCCATTAATTATGTGGATAATGACTACTAAAATATCACACCAAAGATACTTTAAATGCTTAATATTGACATAATAAGTAACTGCAAATAAGAAAAATCATACAATTTCATTTCACAGAATTTATTATTTGTGTATAGAAATGGATTTAGAGATAGCACATTTTTTTCTGTTGTTTTACACAACCACCCTTTTTCTGTCAAGAGATGAAACGTTTTTGTATTACTACCTTAATAAATGGCATATAAATCTCAAAGTTCCTATAGTCCTTTGATTCTAGAAGGGTTAGTTAATACACCTCATTCACAAAGTCAAAATCCCATTCACCCCGCTTAATAGAACTTCGGGAGATTGGGAAAATGACAGCCAAAAAGATCAGAAGACTGATCAAATTATTATTTTTTTAAAAAAACAAATTATGAGGCATTCTTCAGTCTGTCTCAGTAATCCTTGGCCCATCTCAGAACGGAGCTTGACCTATCTCCCCTGAAGCAAAGATTTATCTGCTTTGCTGTAGTCTAAATGCTAAGGATTAAAAAGGATGACTATTACTCGGCTAGTAGGATCACTTTGCTAGAACTATTTGAGAAGAGTGGAGCTCACTCCAGGTACAAAACTAATTAATTAATATCAGAGGCTTCCTCACATAAATCAGATAGATTTGTACAAACAAAAAAAGAAGGTTAAATAGGAGGAGAATGGTATGGAAAATGAAATGTCCCAGAATCTGACTAACTGGAATTTCCAGTTTGGAGAAGGTAACTAAGTCAGTGATGGCGAACTTATGAAACACACGTCAATGTGGACACACCACAACATTTTGGTGACATGCTGGCGTTTACACGAGCGTTCACCAACATCCAACAGCTATTCCTGAAAGCATGCCCCATCCTTGCACAATTTTAGGAAGATGTGAGGCCACATGAGAATTGGGTGTGCTCTCATGCAGCCTCCAAAAGTTGTGTGAGAATGAAGTATGTTTTTGCGTGGTTTTGGGAGGCTGCAGAGGCCGCACAAGAGCATTCTCCAAAGCCGCTTGAAAAATGAAAACCTTGTATGATCCAGAGCAGCCTCAGGTAGGCCGCAGGGGTCTGTTAACGGAAAAAGAATACCGCCTGAAGGTAAGAGATACGCAGCAGATCCTGGGGAGTGCTGGGCCTTGGGGCAATCGTGTTGTTCCCCAAGGCCTGTTCGCCTTGGAGACTGGTGCAAGGTGGCCTTTTTGAGTGGTAGTGATGGCGCTAGGGCTGAAGTTGTGTCCCAGGCTTCTACTTTAGGCCCAGCCTCAACATTGCCACCAAGTGCTGTTGTTCAGGGTAGTCTGGATGGCGGGGGGGGTGGGGTGGATCGATAGCAATAGCAATAGCAATAGCAATAGCACTTAGATTTATATACCGCTTCATAGTGCTTTACAGCCCTCTCTAAGCAGTTTACAGAGTCAGCATATTGTCCCCAACAATCTGGGTCCTCATTTTACCAACCTCGGAAGGATGGAAGGCTGAGGCAACCTTGAGCCGGTCAGGTTCAAACTTCTGGCAGTTAGCAAAATTAGCCCGCAATACTGCATTCTAACCACTGCACCACCACGGCTCTCCCAATTAACTTTAGATAATTGTTTCTCTTTTCTTTACGGGAGAGGGTGTGACATGCCAACAGAATCAAGTTACATATTTTCTGAATTTGTAACACAGTGAGCCCAAAAGGTTCGCCATTACTGGCCTAGGTACAGCCAAATGGAGTATGGCCTCACTGCAGAACTTCCCATTCAACCTCAGATGACTGATGGTAGAAGGGGGTAAGGCTGGAGAAAATATCTTGGACTTCCTTCCAAGCTTCTCCCACTAAGGCCCGAAGACAGTAACATCTCATTTATCTCACAATCTGTGATTTAAAAACTGTATTTAAGTGAGGTGGCTGAGGTCACTAAGCGCTAAGAATTCTGTTTCCATATTTTAGTCTCCCTTCATGCATGTATTTATACCATGGAATATAGAATTGTTTACTAATGTATTAAAATGTATTCAATCAAAATGCATGGGGAGAACAATTAATGCATGATTTCTGTTCATTTAAAATGCCAGTATGATTAAAGACATAGACAGTGTCATTTGTTAACCCTGTCTAATTTCCTGTGGCTTTTTGGTTCAGTTTGTCCTACTATATGAAAAAAAAAACCTAAGCTGCTATTACTATTACTTATAATTAGTTAATTATGATATCCCATAGTTCATGCAGGAGGTCTCAAAGCCATAATTCTCATGCATGAATAAAATTATCTGAAAAGTGCTATGTCACATGCAAATTCTTGGACTAATAGCAAGAAGAGACGTTTTATCAGAAGGGTAGTCTTCAAAGCATTCATTACTGAATTTTCCAGGTGTAATATTTGAAAAAAAGATGAATTGTATCAGCTCACAAAAAAATGTAAATGTTTATTTCCCAAAAAGGCAAATTCAAACGGCCAGGAAATATATAATAGTTGTTTCCTAGGCATTATAGGTGTCAAAAACAAGTTGCAAAATCTCTAGGAATATAATCATCAGTCATCTATGCACTCCTGTTTGATCTAAGCACTCTTTGACTCTACAGCTATTTGGGATTTCTGCTGGCTAGAACGGAGATAGCAGGGGTGAAATCCAGCAGGTTCTGATAGGTTCTGGAGAACCGGTAGAGGAAATTTTGAGTAGTTCAGAGAACCGGTAGCAGAAATTTTGAGTAGTTCGGAGAACTGGTAGGGGAAATTTCTTTCTGTATCCTTCCCCTGGAGTGGGGAGGGAATGGAGATTTTGCAGTATCCTTCCCCTGGAGTGGGGAGGGAATGGAGATTTTACAGTATCCTTCCCCTGCCGCGCCCACCAAGCCATGCCCAAGCCACACCACACCCACCAAGCCACACCCACCAAGCCACACCATGCCCACCAAGCCACGCCCATAGAACCGTAGTAAAAAAAATTGGATTTCACCACTGGGAGATAGTCCTAAAAGGTGCGGACAGGATGAAACTGTTTATTTTTTCTAGGTTCCTTATTCAGATTATTGGTTATCATTCTGTTGCAAATTTTTAAAACTGGAAATAAGAAACTTTACCTTCATCAACTACAGTGGGCAGCACAACTCACTGTTGTCTTTCAAATAGATGCCTCAGCTAGATATTCCTAACCACCTCTCTATTCTCTCATCATATGTCACATATTAGAAGCCCTTAGATGGCTTCTTTAATGACATAGTTATCATATCTATCTATGTTTTCCTTCTGGGCTGACAGGAGCTATCTGAGGAGACCCGAGGGATAGGGCCCATTGTGGACTGGAAGCAAATGAGTAGAGGTTGACTCCAGTCTGCTACTCTTCCTGATTCACCATCCTGTATAGCAGTGGTTCTCAATCTTTCTAATGCCGCGACCCCCCCGCACCCCTCTGCGCCACCGCGACCCCCCCGCCACTGCGACCCCGGCCCCGCCCACTCGCCCCCGCCGGACAGCTGATAGCGTGGAAGCAGGAGACTTCACCCAGACGCCGCCATTTGGGTTCTTTTACCCTCTGCGCATGCGCAAAGCATTCTGCGCATGCGCAGAGGGTAGAAGAACTCAAATGGCGGCGTCCAGGCTACCAGCTGTCCGGCGACTCGCAGCACGGCCGAACCGAGACCTTTTCACCCCTGCAGTGACGGTGGCACCAAAATGGCGGGCTAACGCACGCGGCGACCCCTGTGAAATGGTCGTTCGACCCCCAAAGGGGTCGCGACCCACAGGTTGAGAACCGCTGCTGTATAGTCATTTCTATCCCTAACAACAATTGTGGACATGTCTTGTATGGACTGTTTGTTCAGCTATACTGCAGCACAGTAGAACTATAGTGTACTGTTCAACTCAGCTGGGAAGACGTAACATCAACTCTAGCCATAATCATGAACCTTCCTGGATGTCTCACTCTCAGCCCAATATACCTCATGAGGATAAAATTGGGGAAAATTATGGGTACCACCTTGAGCTCTCACAGAAAAGAGTGGATATAAATGCAACAAATAAGTAAATAAATATTTATTCATTTATTTATATTTCATAGTTCTGAACTGTCCTTCTCCCTCAAAGAGATAACTATACGATAGAATACTTTGTGCTAAAGTAACAGTATCTTGTAATACAATCCTTTAGCTTTCTCATATATACTAGATAAGAAAGGATTCTCTGAGAGGGCTTCTGGTCAAAAGTAGTAACATCCTTGCGTTGGCATTAGGTTGCTGCCAACATGTTTATATAATAGAATGACATTACTCAAACCAAGGGACAAAATGGAACATGGCAGATAGTGACAGGGACACTGAAACTGATTGGAATTAAATATTCATTTATTTATTCAAATAGGATTAAATATTCAATCCTACTCAGATATGAATGCAGAGTGTGATTCCCTCAAATTATAAGTGCTTAATTCTGTGAGGAGATTCTCGGATAAGAAATCTCCAACAAACGTGTTTTAAAAAAAACAATAAAATGGATAGCTAAGGACAAGGAAAATAGTAATTGAAATACAGATAGACATCTGTCAAGTTTGAACCAGTGAACCTTTTCATGTCAGACAGAAGTTATAATCATTGTCCTACAGTGATATCAGCAATAATAAATAGCTGCCACAGAGAATAGAAAGGCGGCTCTGGCAAAATAAACACATTCATGCATCCACACATATATACAGATACACACACATACATATACTCCCTAAAAGACCTGTCAACAGAGAGGAAAGTTATTAGCACTTATTTTCATGGCATTGATAGGCGTAAGAGGAGAAGAGCATCACTGTAAAATGAACATTTGCAAGCTGGTTTTGAATCTGAATATGGACAGATATTTTGAAGTTGGCTCAGGTAAACCGGCTGGCATGAGAACAAAATTTAGAAGAAGTTTAAGAAAGTGCCCAAATTTTGTAGCCAATCAAAGCACAATCCCAGGAGCTCATAAGGTGTCAATTTTTCAAGGTCAGAATATGGACAGTGCAATATTGCTGTAAATCCTTTATTGTTGCAGGCATATTAACAGAATTATGAATGCCTGCCAGAGTTTGCCCCCCTCTTATACCAAAGAGAATTAAGGCAGTTTCTTCCTCATGCCTTCTCTTTCAAGGTCTGAGTGGCATTTTATTTTCCCTTCACAACACCTACAAACCTTAACCAAGGCTATCTCTCTCCATACCTTTACATCAAATGCAAAATAAATCCAGCTCACAGTACATCAAAGCTCTACATTACTTTGCTAAAGAATTGAAAAAGGAGTTAGATCAAAACTAGAAACCATTACAATGGAGTGGGAGAGTGGTTCTGTTAAATAAATATCAGTCTCCTCAATGTTACCTCCTGTATACCTCAAGTTATAAGGCAGGAAAATAATTTATATTTTCAAAACAATTCCAAGGGTTTAATGGAACTGCCCTGTACATAAATACAATAAAGCCATTTTTCAGCATTTCAGAGTTTGTTAGTCTTATTAAAAAAAGGGGGGTGGGGGTGGGGGAGGATTTGATTCTAATTCCCTGACTTTCAAAGTAGAAACCCATATGGGAATCATGGTGATGGGGCACTAGGCAAAAAAAAAAATCCCCAAACAAATGGCCAGCAACTACCAGACAGAATAGGCCAGGAGAGGGGGGGGGATCTGAGATCCTCTCTTATTTTTTCAGAACTATTTAAACTCTTCTGCCACGTGACTCCGGACATTGATACTCACCTGCACACTGCATGCTGAAACTAAAGCTTCGAGGACAACACGCAACACAAATAAGCCAGCAAAACCGAGGTGAGTATGCAGTGCATTTACCCAGCACTAGAATCCGTCTTACCATCAAAATATTTGATTTATAAACCTAACCTTTAAAAGCTAGGCTTCAAGGGAGGTGACTAGGAAAAAAAAAGAGAGAGAGAGAGAGTTTTGGAGCCAAATTGTTTTTGCTCATAGATATGTTCTCATAAGGTAGTCCTCCCTTAATGATTAGTGGTTTTACACCTGGCCAAAATTATGACAGCCACGGTGTTCTGTACTGAGAACGGTGGGTCTAAGAATGGAGGCAAGACGGCAAGGTAAAGCTAACAGGCTTTATTGCTAACAAATGGTTGCCGACAAGGCAGCTAACAGAGTGCCTGATCAGCTGTCGACAACAGCTGAGTTCAAGCAAGCCCGCTCTTTTTATACCGGGCTGTGAAACTCAACAACCAATCAGAAATGAGGGTGGCGCCCTCTAGGTGCACAATCGTGCCTACCGTCCCTGTCCTAATGTACCCATATATTCATACTTCTTGTACTCATAATCATGCTTGTACTATTATATATATATACAATCATGTTTATACTTTGTCTATACTTTGCTTGTAATCATATATGCTTGACAAATAAATAAATTAAAATTAAATTAAATTAAATTAAATTAGGCGGTGGACCTGAATGAGAACTGCGAACATAGCACACGGAATGGGTGCTTTACAGCCCATAAAGCACCACAGCCATTATAAATTTTCACCCCGCCTCCCCATCCTTTGGTCACATGACTGCATGTCAGGTAGGTCAGCATTATGACCCGTTGCAACATTCCAAAGTCCACGTGACCACAATTTACAATGTTTTTTTTGCTGGTTTCCACCCGTTCAGATAAACGGGTTTGCTTAATGACTGCCACATTTGCTTAACGACCACTTCATTTGCTTGATGGCCACCATGTTTTCTTAACAACCGCTGCATTCACTTAACAACCACCACAAAAAAGACTGCAAAAATTATTTCTGGTCATGTGGATGCTCGATTTACAACGACAATGATTTACAAGCATAATTCTGGGCTTAGTTGAGAACTACTTATAGCAGGGGAGTCAAACTCGATTTCATTGAGGGCCGCATCAGGGTTTTGTTTGACCTTGGGGGGTGGGGGTGGGGGGGCATGGCCAGGGTGGGTGTGGCCAGCTCAATGTCACTTGTTTTGGCGGGCACCTGTGGTGGCCCGAGCACTCTGCCAGCGAAAACGGCTCCAGAGCTCCGTTTTCAGCTGCGACACCTTCCTGCAACCCTATGCCAGTGAAAACAGAGCTCGGAAGGGCCGCCCGCAGCCCTCCCGAGCTCCGTTTTCGCTGGCAGAGGCACCGCGGGCTGGATCCAGCCCCCAGGCCTTGAGTTTGACACCCCTGACATAGTCTTATAAATTTAGGACTAGAGCAGTGGTTCTCAACCTTCCTAATGCCGCGACCCCCGCCCCGCCGCTGTGACCCATGCCCCGGCCCCTCCCCGCGCGTGCGCGTTGCCACAAATCCGATCCTCTCGAAGTTTAAAAAGACAGGTCGGCGATACCACGCTGCATCAGGCAGGCTCCCCAGGACGGAGCCGCCCAGCTGCAGCAACAAGAATCCGAGGAAAGTTTCTACTCCGCCTCGCGGTTGCACCGCCTCACCTTCGCCGCCCAGACGGAGCTTAACAAAGAGCCAGGGGAGAAGCCCAGGAGAGGCCGGGCAGTGCAGCCTTTCAGCCCCCATCGGGAGCTCCCTCGGACTCTCGGGCCAACATCCCGTCACGCTGCTTTCTTCCTGCTCGGGTAGACACCGCTTCCTCTTTCCTGGAGCTCCGGAGGCCCGGCATGGCGCAACGTAACCGCGAGCAGGGCGGAAGCTCCCACTTCCAGAACCAGCGTGGGGGGGATGGGGAGGCGGATCAGCCTCGCCCACCTGCCGCCCAGCCCATATTAAGCTCGTGGCTGAGCCGCTCCAATTGCTGACATCGCGGCGGCCTGGCAAGCAACGGAGGGAGGATCCGGGTTTATTTGGGAAAGGTGCGACTGCAGTGAGGTCTTTTCCGCGGATAGAGGAGCGGTGTCTCGGTTCCTAAGACCATCGGAAATATGTGTTTTCCGATGGTCTTAGGCGACCCCTGTGAAAGGGTCATTCGACCCCCAAAAGGGTCGTGACCCACAGGTTGAGAACCGCTGGACTAGAGGAATAGAAAAAGGAGCATTCTGACCAGTGATTTGAACGCCGTGTGTGTGCTGGCCTACTCCAAAAGGAAACGGAAGTAGAAATCTCCCTTCCACCACAGGGTTAACTGAACAAGTCAAGAAACTACTGGTAATAAAAAGCTATAACTATAAGTGGAGCAGGGAGTTTTGTGCATACGTTTCTGCTATTAGCATAAGAACGACCTGGATCCTCTCTTCTCACAGAGATGACTCATTCTGTTTCTAAGCACCAAGTCTGTGGAAGATTGATAACATGTTGATAAGATCCGTCTCCCTGCGGAGCTGATTTGCAATAAACAAACAAACAAAAATCTCCAAAGAGAGGCCATAAAACAAATTTAAGGAGCAGGATTAAAAACAACGTTGGAAAAGAATGCTAAATTTTTACAGACCACAGAAAATGCTCCAGGGAAGCGATTCTTTGCCTTCTGAATAATTCATCTTTTCCTATCACTGCAGCAGTGGGCTGTGAGAGAGTTTTACAACACTCTACAATATTAGGCACACATGTTATTATCCAGTTTTATTCTCTGACAAGCCAAAGGCAAAATTCTTACAGGCACAGGTTTTTCCAAAAGTCAAATAGCTATTCCAAGAGTGTGTGCGCATGCATGCGTGTACAGGCATATGTGCCTGCACGCTTTTTTTTTTTTCTTCAGTTCAATAAAGAAGCATGCCATGAACTCCCTGTTTCAGGCACTGAATGCCCGACCAATTTCCATTTGGCTTCAGTTAACACACCCCCTCCCATGACTTTGATCTTGCCAGACGATAATAATAAATGCAGATGAGGCCAAGATACAGGCAGCAAAGTTTCTTTCTTATGCAATAAGTCCTTATCTCTTAAAGAGCATACTGCCTTATTAATAAGGAACACTTACTATGGAGCAAAACAAAATGTGTAGTCTTTGTGGTGGTGGTTGTTGTCTTTTGGATTTTTCTACCACTACCACCACCCCTTTCAGTTCCTAAAACTGTTAATCACTTCAAGAAAATGAAGCTGAGGGGAGTAAATACAGCTGTGAAAAGATATTATTCATGACCACCTCATCAAAACATTCTTTCCAGGAGAGTTAAAATGAGCTGACAGGAAACATGTATCTGTACTGAAGCACGTAAATGACTCAAGATGGTTTGTGGCAAATGTTGCCCTTCATGGCTAATGAACTATGGGCCAAGATAGCTTCTGCTCTGGATGTGGAATGTCAAGCGGGAGGGAGGGCAGGAAGACAATATTGGGGGAGGGGAAAAAATATTGTCCAACATTTATATGCAAATGCTGTTACAAATGCATGATACATTTCCACCCCTGTTTTAAAGGAAATAAAAGCTGGATTTCCAATACTTGGAGTATCCTGGGATTTCTTGCACTTCTAGACACCGCCTTTGGTGTTGGTTCAAAGAAAGGCCAGGCCTCCAATTGGCCATATTGTATTTTTCTCTCCAGGATGCCTCTGAGCTTTTGGAAACGTATCACTTACAAGAAGCAGATATGCAGCTCTAAGCTAAATGCGTCTTTTGTTTGCTTATCTTTAATTTAAGGGAGGGAGAGAGTGGGGAGAGAAGGGTCAGTTCTATGGGGAAGAACAGACTAAGAAAGCAATGCCATGTAGGTCAGGTAGTCCTCAACTTAAATAGTTTGTTTAGTGACCGTTCAAAGTTACAACAGACTGAAAAAAAGTGACTTATGACCATTTTTCACACTTATGACCACTGCGGCATCCCCATGATCAGGTGATCAAAAATGCTTGGCAACTGGTTCATATTTATGACTGTTGCTGTGTCGCAAGGTCATGCGACCTTCTGACAAGCAAGGTCAATGGGGAAGCCAGATTCACTTAACAACCATGTTACTAAGTTAATAACTGCAGTGATTCACTTAACTGCAGTGATTCACTTAAGAAAAGTCATAAAATGGGGCAAAACTCACTTAACAAATTTCTCACTTAGTAAGAGAAATTTTGGGCACAATTGTTGTCATAAGTTGAGGACTACCTGTACTTTTGTTGTGACAAACATTATAAAAGAACTCTAAATATGCTTCCCCCTTACCTCATTTTATCTATGTGTGAGTTAGGGAGGGGAATATCTGAAGCCTTTTCTCAAATTAGTTTCTTGGAATGGATTTAAGCTGCATTTGTTTGATCATTGCCTTGGTAATAGATCTTCCCACTGTCCTTCAAGGCCATTCTCTATGCTCTCTATAGGAAGGAAGGAAATAATGTGATTTAGCAAACATAGGGTTACCAGATATTTAAACAGGTACAGGAGGATAATTGGAAAGGAACAAAAAATTATATAATATATTGCCCAATAAACATTGGAGCAGGCGGTATACTAAGCTCTCTGTTGTTTCAGAATGAAGTGCGTTACACGGATTTGTGTGCTGATCTGATCTTCTTTATGGCTTGGTGGCTTCCTGACCTGTAGATATGTCCACAATCTTTTTTAAGCCTGTGTTCATATTTCAATCTAGACAAGCTAGAGGTAGATACTCTTGGGCGACAGACAAACTAATCTGAGATTGTGAGAACTGTCTATTCTGATGGATTTGCCTCACTCTGAGAAATCAGCTTCAAAGGGTAGGGAACTTCTGGACCTGATGTTGTCTGTCAGCTGTACTTCTGCAGTAGTGTACCCTACTCTTGTCTCTTAGTGGCCTTGGGATACAATTAGCCTTGGGATAGCCTTGAAGAGGTCAGAAGCTCCAATCAATGCAACGTATGAATGCTATTGTTTTTCAGCATATTTTATGTTGACCTGATTGGCCAGTCTTGCATAACTAGGCTGGTAAATTCAATTCAAGACTATATAAAGCCATGCTGTCGATTTGTCAGTGAGACAGAGCATTTGAAAATTCTCCCCTTCCCCTTTTTTTAAGTTTCACTTTGGAATTTGGAAGGCTTGCTGTCTGTCCAACCATCCCCAATGTCTAAATTCACCCATTGGTAAAACTCTCTTCCAAAGAAGTTTAAATTGACACCTCTTTTCTCAATCCTTTTGAATTGTACTATGGGTTTTTTCCTCTGTTTTCTTCTCTATGATATATTAAAATTGTTTTAGAGATGGACAGATCTAAGGCTCAAATGCTGCAGAAAGTGACTTCCTTTCTGACTTTAATTGTCCCTAATCAATGCCAGGATATTCCACCATTTTCAGATGGGGATGGAGGAAAATGTGGTGCAATAATTTGACATTATTACCTACATAGGGTTTAAAAAATAAGACCCCCCTCCCAATTTTTCTCAATGTCTAAAAAAAAAAAAACCCCAGCCAAACACAAAATCCTACCCCTTTCTCCCATAATTTGTCATTGTTACCATAACCACTGTGATATTTGACCTCTCAAATAAAGTTAAGTGTGGCTGCTGAACATTAAATAGTATACTACAGGTTTTTTGGCAGTGGGGGGAGGCAGTTTGTTCCGGACTAAAGGGCAATTTAGAACTGCTTCTGTAATATCTTTTTAAAAATTGCAGAAGGACATTGATTAAACAGAAAACAAAAATGAATAGGCTGCTCTAAACCATAATTTATTTCTACTATAGAAGAAACCTCAATCCGGATGCAAGTATTCAGCTATCATTGGGTACAAACCAGGGGTGAAATTCAGCAGGTTCGGACAGGTTCTATAGAACCAGTGGCGGCGATTATGCACAGTTCGGAGAACCGGTAAATCGCACCACTGACTGGCCCTTCCCCGCTCCACCCCTCCCACTCACTCCTTCTCTCCTCCTTCTCGGGCTCATACACACAGAGCAAACATGAGAAAGAGGCGAGAAGCAGCCAAGTTGAATGCTAGAAGACTTGGCCAAACTTTTCTGTCGGTTCTGTGGGCATGGCTTGGTGGGCGTGGTTTGGCTTGGCCATACCCACCAAGCCACGCCCACAGAACCAGTAGGGGAAAAATTTGAATGTCACCCCTGGTACAAACCAGTATTTAGAGTGATAATCCCAAAATATTCCAATAATTTCTTGGAGAGGAATCATGTGAATTATATTTTTTTCAGATCCAAAAGCAATATTTCCACTATAACATAATGGCAAGCTTATGTAACATGAACATGTTATATATGGCTCATAAGTAACAGCATCCCTTCCTGGGAAATGATGATCATATTGTCTTCCTGACCATATTGTCTTGTGATCTTAGGCTTCTAATAAAAGATTACAACTAGAAAGAAGCAGAGGTTACTTTTCATGGTTAGGCAACCTTGTGTCCTTAATTTTTTGGATTGCAATTCCCACAGAATCTTGGTATTGATTAAGCTGCCTGTAGTTGACGGGATTTGAAGTCTGAATCATTTGGCAGGATACAACTTTATGCATAATTCAAAACAGGTTTAGCATAATTCTAACTGTAATTAAAATCGCATTATTGCTAATAATGATGATCATAAATAAAACAAGAAACCTATAAAAATATTATTAAATTTTAATTCAGTTATGCTTGGTGCTATTTTGTTCCTAAATTTCATGTAGACATCCCTATCCAAACTGTGTTTTGAGGGGAAAATTAAAATAAGGAATTGCTATTTTTAATAATAAACAATACCAACATTGGAGAACTAAAGGTGTTAAAAATTACATTTAGCTGATAATTTTAAGACATTTCTATATGAACATATAAAAACATTAGGACAATCCCTTTTCCTCTTTCACTGCTGATAAAAGCCAAATTGCCTCATCTGAAGTTTTCTTTCTTCTTGCAATTTCTTGACATTAGAATTCCAGATTCAATATTGCAAAAATATCCAACTGTGCTGGTTCAATTTTATATATATATATAACCATCTCTCTCTCTCTCTCTCTCTCTCTCTCTCTCTCTCTCTCTCTCTCTCTCTCTCTCTCTCTAAAAAAAGAAAGAAAGAAATTACAAAATGTACTAGAGGGGAAAAACAAGAACAGTCTAATTTAACATACTGTTTGTCTTTCCTTGGATTGAAACTTTTAATGGGAGAGATAGAAGTTACATACTGGTCAGCAGTTTCTCCTGCTGAAATCAATTAAATTTATTTCCAAGTAAACATGGTGAGGACTACACTTTTGTCACCTTTGTATGTATCTCCTCCCCTGTTCACTGAGATAAATCAATGGCTGGAGTGGTAAGAATGCTTGGATCCAGGTAGACTCTCATTGTTCATTTATGAGGGGGGGGGGGAATTGCCCCAGCTCCAGCAGAACATACACCAGTTTCCATTTGGAAAGGCCTGGCACAAAGTGCCTTCAAATTGTGCCTCTCCTTGGCCAAAGGTTTACACAAGAGATAAGAGTAACCTCAAGGATATTCTGAATATTCCATCTATTTTATTTTATCACATTGCCTAATGGAAAGTTCCTTGCTTTGTAGAATATAATAATGGCAGCTAACTCCAGAAATCTTGTGGCGATTGGAATGGGATAGGTATCAATGGTAGACATGACTTACATACTGGGGGCCCTATATCTAGGGATGCCAGGTATGGGTTGAAGGAATAAAACTATTTCCAAGTTCTGTACAAATGCTTCTCCTCTTTCACCGTCTACTCGATGGGATTATGAAAGACTGATCATGTCAGCTGAGGAGGTCATCGCTCTCTATAGTGCTTCCAGAATCCCAGATTGAAGCACCACCAGTTTTGTCTGCGTCTGGCCATATTGCTGTGTCTGCTAAGCCTACTTGGGATGTTGAGATTTCTCATTCAACACTGCTTTTGCTAAAACCAAGGAAGATTACTAAGCTATACTATATAAAGAAGAGGTGGATGGCCACGACAGTAATAACATTCCCACCTCCAACAATATTGATTAATTTCTGACATATTGTCCATGTTGCCTTTTCTTACTTATTTGTCAAATTCAATACTGAAATAATACAAATCAGAAGATTTTCTTTTTTAAAAAAATGAAAGGGCATTATATTTTTTTATTATCTGGATAGCTGGAAATGGATTCTCAGAATGTCACTGTTACTCAACTCAACCATACATGCAGTTTTAACTATTTGTATTACATAAGATGCTATTTATCAGCCTTCCCTGATCTAATGCCCTACAAATGTATATGACTCAAATGCCATCATCTTCAGCCATCAAGATTGTTAGATAGTGGGTAGAGATGACAGGAGACAGACTTCCAAGCAGCTCTTTATTTCAGCTCTTGTATCAGCAACCAGCAAAGAGCAGTCTGACAGCTTGCCCTTTTATAGGGAGCTGTCAGACAGACCAGCCAATAGCGTTTGAGCTTTTTCCCGCTCAAACGCTGGACCTGGTTGGAACCATGCAACACAGTTATAACAGTTAGAACATAACACCCCTCCCCTACTGGATGGAGCAGTCCAGCATATGTAATCACGCAGGTAGGCGGGGCGTTTAGGAGCCCTACTAGACCTGCGCAATTCAGTTGGTGGTGAGGCAGCGGCCTGTGCGGACAGGTCTGCTGTCGC
>QLTV01003675.1:2443359-2460078 GCA_003457575.1 Thermophis baileyi | reverse complement strand
GAGGGAGAGGGAGAGGGAGAGGGAGAGAGAGAGAGAGAGAGAGAGAGAGAGAGAGAGAGAGAGAGAGAGAGAGAGAGAGAGAGAGAGAGAGAGAGAGAGAGAGAGAGAGAGAAGATTATGAGCAACTTTCCACTGTGACTCCATTCCTCCCTTATGTTCCCTTATATACCATTCCTCTGTTGGTTAATCTCAACAGCTATTCATGAGTTATTGTTTGATATATAGTGACAGGATGAAGAAAAGCATGTAATGTAAAAGTTCTGTTTTCCAAACAATAAAATAGGCAGGTAATAAATGAAGTGCAGGATGGTGGCAATGGTGGCCGATTGTTGCTACATTATCCTCCTTATAAACTGCATGATTCAACAACTAGTAGCCTTCCCCAAACAGCTACCTTTCAGGTAGTTTGGACTTTGAATCCTCTAATTCAGGGATGTCAAACCTGCAGGCCGGATGCGTCACATGCTGGCCCCACCCCTACCCGGTTTAGCAAAGGGGGGGGAAGTCCCGATACATCACGTGACGCCGCCGTGACGATGCAAGTTTGACACCCCTGCTCTAATTCTAAGATGGGAAGTTGACTGCAGATCAGCAGAATCACATCACTTGAATGAGAAAAGCTGTGCTGGAGGGGAAAATCAGCTTTTGTTCCCTGCTCTGAAATCAAGCCAAATAGTTAACCATGTCTCCTTTGAATGAATTCATTGTAACTGAGAAGACACAACCGAGAGCCAGTACAGTGAAGAATACTAGAGCAGATTAAGAGACCAAGTTCAAACTACACTCAGCCTTGAATGTCCCTGGTTGACCTTGGGCCAGTCACCATTTCTCAATCCAACCAATGAGAACAGAAAGAACCAGGAAGCCCTTCAGGAAAAACAAAACTCTACAAAATGGAATCAATATATATGGACTGTTAATAAATAAATCTCACAGAAATCATCCATTCTGTCCAGTGAATAAATGAACATGATTTGAAATGGATACTGAGCCTTTTCCTCTTCCTCGCTTCATAAAAAATGTGCAATGCAAGGATATTCTCTAAATCTGATGACGGTTTGGGCCTTAGGTTGGTGTCAGCATTTCAAGCAACTTTTCTTAGGGATGTTTGCTGAGCAGGTGAACCACACTTTGAGACCTTGAAGTGCTGGTTAGAATGTATGCAGGGGTACTTGCAACCTGTGTGCCAGCTGCTGGTACTGAATTTATACTGACACTATTTGGACTCTGCAATTAATCACTGCACAAAGGATTTTGGCTCTGCAGCTGCTATGAGAATGTATATTGTTCGATTTACTGTGCCCTGTGACTATTTTTATTTCAAGCTTTGTTAGTCTAAAATCCTCTTTGTGGCTTAATGGGCATTCAGTAAGTTTCTGCTGTAAGAAAGAAGGCAGTTTTTGAGGATCAATGTTTTGCATTAGAGGTGTTAACAAATCTTCATAATTGAACACTCAGACCTGGCTGTGTAAGCCGTGCCAACTTAAAAATTCAAATACTGTCATTAGAATAAGTGATGTGAATTATTGGCGGTTCCATAAACTAGTCTAATTAGAATATTTTTTATATTGTAACCAGATTTATTGGGATCATTTCATCAGAGTGTGGAGATTTTTATGTAATGATTGGGTTCATCTAAGGCAGGGGTGTCAAACTGGCGGCCAATGGGCCAAATGCGTCACGCGCAGGCCACGCCCACCCCAGCTCCTTGAAGGGAAAAAACGTCGCGATACATCACGTGATGGCAATATGACACCACTAGTTTGACACTCGTGATTTAAGGCAAGGCAAGAGGAGAAAGTGGTCAAGGTCAGCCAAAAAAGAAAGAGTTTTCTGGCAATACCATGATTACTTAGAGTAACCATGATAAAGACATAAGCCTAAATGGAGAAGAACTCATTTCATGAGATCAGGGGTGGGTTCCTCCCGGTTCGGACTGGTTCTCCCGAACCGGTAGCGGCCTGCTGGTGACGTCACAATGACGTCACCGAACCAGATCGGTCGGTGCCGGTCCGTGGGGGCCGCCATCTTTTTTTTATTTTATTTTTTTGAATTTTTTTCCCCTTCTGAGCATGTGCAGAAGTCGACTTCCAGCACTGTGCATGCGGTCGCCACCTTTTTTTTTTGGCTTTGTTTGTTTGTTTTTTGGGGGGGGGATTTTTTGTTACTGCCCACGCGGCGCGGGAGGGAGCGAACCGGCAGCGAGGTAAGTTGGAACCCACCCCTGCATCAGATCCTAGGAAATGTTATTTGGGTTAGAGTTAAAGGTATATAAAACACCTGTGAGTACTAAGGAATATTAAACAGCGGTATGAGGGGAAAATAAAAACGATGCAAAGTGATAATTACTTTCATGATTAAGTGTTCATCTTTTGAGAAGATATGGACTACAGCACAGTTGCTAAGGGTGGTCTGGAACTAGAAAAAGCTTATAGAAAAAGAGCTTTGGACTCTGCAGTTAAGACCTTGAAAAGTCATTTCAATACCCACTGACAACTTCAACTGAAGATCCTCTTTGCCTGAATAGATTCTTCCAGTATATTGATAACTTGCTGTCCAGGCAGCTGAGGAGTTTTTGAGGAAACAATTTTATTTTCCTTACCATTTTTCATGAGAGAAAATTTTAGACCTTTCCTGCATCATAAGTAATATAGCCAGTTTTTTTAAGCAAATGCATTATGTCTTAGGTAAATCTTGAGAGTACAAGTGGGAAATAAAGTGATATGTTGCAGTACAAAGTGGTCTGGGCTTCCAACCAGCCAGCCAGCCAGCCAGCCAGCCAGCCCTTTGACCTGGCTAATCCAATTTCTTCAGTTCTTCATATTTTCTGCATCCCTCCCAACCATTAAGACACTTACTTGGCGTGCTCAGCTTCGGTTGCAGAGCTCTTTGAGGCAATACTGTTCTCTTCAGTTTCCCTCATCCATAAAAGTTGCATAGCCCCTTAAGTCCTGGATTCCCTCTAGGTCAGTGATGGCGAAACTTTTTTTCCTTGGGTGCCGAAAGTGCATGTGTGCACGCTATCGCATGTGCGCGCAAGTGCCCACACCCATAATTCAATGCCCCCTGCCCCCTCCCCCCTGCACATGCGTGCGTGACACACACACCCACGCTGCCCTGCCCCCGCGCATGCGCGCACGACACCCCCCCACTCCCCCGCTCCTCCGCTCCCTGACTTCCGGTGGGCCCAGTAGGCCCGTTTTTGGCCCTCTCCAGGCTCCAGAGGCTTTCTTGGAGCCTGGGGAGGGTGAAAACGGCCTCCCCCCCCCGGAGGTCCTCCAGAGGCTGAAAACGCCCACCCAGAGCCTCCAAAAATCAGCTGGCTGGCACGCACATGCATGCTGGAGATGAGCTAGGGCAACGGTTCTCATGCCAGCAGATATGGCTCCGCATGCCACCTGTGGCACGCGTGCCATAGGTTCGCCATTACTGCTCTAGGTTGCTGACATCTTCTTTTTGTCCTTGACTAGTGCTTTGTTGGCTACAGAAGGATCCACCCTCAGAAAATTAGTTTACTATTAATCTATGGGTTTCAATTTTGGACTCGCTTCTGTTCCAGGGAATAGAATGGGAAGAGGGAAAGGTAGCACTTTTTCTGGGGCTTTTGAAATTCTAGCACATTTGTCAAGCTTTCCTCATTGACCTATTCTCCAACAACTGGAGTCCTTCTCAATGGTCAGTTTATCCAAAAAATCACTCCTTTGTGTGCTTTTTTTTAAATCTATTTTTAAAATATTTTTTATTTCTTAATAGGTTTTGCAGAAAGATAAAAATTACAAAATACCAAAGAAAACAGGAAAGAAATGCATGAAGGACTACAGATACAAAGAAACAGAAAGAACAACTCCTCCTCTTCTGTTACTTAAAGTTACTCTTGTCAAAGCCATGGAGATGACCTTGAGGGAAACACAGTTAGACTTGCAAGATTCTGTTAATACAGCATAGCCTGTCTGAAAGCATAGTTCAGGTGGAAGATCTGAAGGACCAAGTTAGGTTCAGAATCATGGAGTAAATCTATCCATGAGGCCACTAAGAGCCAACACCAACTTCATGGCACATATTTAATCAAACAATCTTATATTTGTCCCAAAGGTGCTTTTTCAAGAGGCAACTGGACTTTCTGGTTTTTCTTTGAAGATGTTTCGCTTCTTATCCAAGAAGCTTGTTCAGCTGAAGAAGCTTCTTGGATGAGAAGCAAAACATCTTCAAAGAAAAACCAGAAAGTCCAGTTGCCTCTTGAAAAAGCAGCTTTGGGACAACCATGACCTGGATCACTGAGAATCTCTGTAGACATTTAGCAATCTTACCTTTGTTTTCTGATCCAGAAAACCTCAAAGGGCTGACACATCTACAGTATGTTAAACTAGACGGCAGATATGCCTGCATCTGGGGTGTTTTCCTCAGACATGAACTTCTCAGTGTCTGAGTGACTGTGTGATTTTGGCACACAACAAAAAACTAAAATGAATGATCTCTAGTTTCTAGGCTGGTGCCTTACAAACTATGCCAAACTGGCTTTCTCTTAAGCATACTTAGTACTTCTGAAGTCTACCACCCTGATCAAATCAATAGCATTTACTTCCAAGCAAACTTTTGTAGAACATTGTTTCATGTCATCTGTACTGCTTAGCAGTCTGGTCACAGAAGGGAAAGCACTTTAAATGCATGATACATTTAGGAGTCAGAGTAACAGACAGTTGAAATTAATGCCATTAAACTCATTGCTACGTACACACTCTTCAACCCACTGCCAGCTATTTTCAATAAGCTTATGAACTTCTCTTGTCAGATGTATCTTTTAATGATTATCAAACAGGTTTACTTCCAGGACAAGAGCTGAAAAGGAGATTACCAAAGAAGTAATACATTATAAAAGTCTTTATCCATAGATGACAGTTTATTCTTAACAGCTATCTCCTTTTTGTTCCTCACTTGGATTAATTTGACAACTTAGATTTTATATTGACGGCATGAGACATAGTATAGGGACTTCTGCATCAGGGAACAAATTAGGATTTGATATCTGTCGATTTTGAAAGGTTAGCAAATACATTAAAATATGGCTGTCTATTCTGAAATCCCATGTGATTGTCTGCTTCATCATCCTTAGAACTTCTCCACAGAATCTAACAGACATAAACATGGCATTTCTGAAGCCAGTTATTACCAGTAAGTTCTCATATGGATTTCTTTCTAAGGTTAAATATATTGTTAGTAGATACTTTTTCATTTCTCTTTTTCTATTACTTTTTCTTTATGTTTTAAAGACTGTTTTGCCTAGTTTTGGGGTTTTTTTAAATGCATTTAGATATTTTGTCACTATTTTGCATTTTGGGGAAGGTTGGAAGGAGACTGGAAGGAATGGAAATGTATCCTTGGGGTCTTCCTGAAAAGTCTTCTTTTTCGCACTGAGAAAGTGGAAAGTGTGAGGAAGAAACTCAAAATAACCTCGCCTTAATTTTGTTTGGTATAAGATATAGCAGAGAGAAACTCTGACAAGCTTTCAAGTTTCTTTTATTCTACCATACAACAATAACAAGTATTCTTGAGTCTCTATTTCTTGGCCTTCCCCACCTTGAAGGGCTGGCAACTGGCATACATATTGAGAACTACAACATGGCTATTATGAACAGTGTAATCCTGTTAAAAATTGGCTGCTCTCATGCACGTAAAGGGAACAGGGAATTACCTTGAAGGACAGGAGGAAGAGTCGCTATCATGACAACAGTGAGATAAGTGGGACTTGAGCTGGTCCCAAGAAACTAATTTGAGAAAACATCTCAGACAAGTTCCTCCTTAGTTCACAGGAAGATAAAATGAGAGGAAAGGGGGGAGCACATTCAGATTAGCAAGATTTTGTCGCTAAAACTGTTACAATAAAAGAAATCCTGACCTATATGGATTGGTTTCTTAGTCTGGTCTACCTCATAGGGCTGACAGTGGATGTGGCCAGTACAAAACATCCATTTGCCACATGGCAGACAGGTTGTTCTTCTTGCCCCTCTACTTTTCCTTCAGGCCAGTGAGAGATCTAGAGATATTGTGTAGAAAAAGATGTTGCTGGAGATTGCTATTTTGCTTTGAGGCATACTAGCTCTCTATTTCCCTTTCCTAATCAAAAGAACATTTCAAACAATCAGATGGGCCCTGTGTTCAGTAGCATTACACATTGATGCCCATGGCCATCAGTTGGATTAATCCTGCAGACTTGTCTGTATGGGGTCCTGCAGGAGAGAGATGAAGAGACATGAGACCAGAGCAAGTGAGATAAAAATTGCAGCCCTGGGCTTGCCTTTTCAGAATTCCAGCCACACTTCATTGTGCATTGTCTTCTTTGGAATATTTCCCCTCATGGAGAAGCAGGGGAAAGAAAGGCAAGTAATGAAATGTGCATTGTAATGTCACAGCACAACGCATGTTGTACATACCCGCAACAGATTTTGGGGCACGTATGAAAAGGAGGGTCACAATGTGAATTTTGTCATTGTTCTTATCATCATGGTTTGTTTCCCTTCCATTATTAAGCTGTTTTCAAGAGTATCTTCTCATTCAGTTTTGGGATGCCACTGTAAACTTCTGAATTACTCCAGTCAGTTGATGTCTTTTTGTTGGGTGTAATGATATGGTTTTAATTACATTCAGGAAACCACATTAAAAAACCTGAAGAAATGCTATATATACACACACACAGAGAGAGAGAGAGAGAGATAATAAGCCCAATTGGGCTTTTGAGTGCATGGCAATAAGGCCAAGCGCTTATTTCAGGGTTCAAAAAAATATAAGACAGGGTCTTATTTTCGGGGAAACACATATATATACATATATATACATATAGAGAGAGATACATATACATATGCATATACATATACATATACATATACACACACACACACACACACACACACATACATACATACATACATACATACATCTCCTCTGATTGAATTATAAAATTCTGTGGGATATTTTGTTTGCTCATAAATTTCAGCAGGATTTATCCTACACACTGTGTCATATGTTACTATTATTATGTCACTTCCTTTTTTTTTTTTTTTTTTTTTTTTTTTTTTTTTTTTGGACAGATAGCTGTCAAAAATTGTAATTGCACAATTATCTTTTTTCTGCTGAAATAATTCAATTTCCCATTGCTAGGAGATATTCTAGCTTTTCAAATATGCCATCTTGAATCTGCTGTCATATATTTTTTTCCTAATGTATATGCTCTGATTTGTGTCCAATGAATGCTATTTTAAAAACTATTATTGCTGTCGGTTTTGAGATACCAATACCCAAAAATTTTATGTGTTTTTTTAAAATGGAGAATATCTTCATTACAAAGCATTTATAGAAAAAAATACAACAATATATTAGTACCCTTTCATTTACATCATTAGGAGCTAATATTAACATAAAGACACAGCATGTGTCCGTATCTAGGGAACTAGACCTCACAGCATATCTGATCTGTATCCTGACAATTACTGTCTGCCTGCTTATTGAATGTATTGTAGGTTCAATATATTCAATATACTTTTAGATAATTTACTTAGGAAAAACAGAAGGGGAAAAAAATCAAAACTTAAAAAAAAAATATTCTAAAGCATTCCAGTTCCAAATATATAGAGAATTATGCATCCTCCCTCCAGTGCTTTTCTCCTCCCTAAAATTCTAATGTTGTTGTCTGTGATCTATTGGGGTTGACGGTATTCTGAACTTTTGTTCAAACATTCTATATCGGCTAATAAGCATATAGTTATTTGAGATTGGGAAGTGATTCAGAAGGAAAAGCAGTATCTCCTAGCCTCCCCCCACCCTCAAAATGACTTGATGAGGTCTCCTGAACACCACTGAATGCATCCCCTCATTTAGAGGACACTTGAAGAGGCTCCATTGCAGGGGTGGGTTCCTCCCGGTTCGGACCGGTTCTCCTGAACCGGTAGTGGCCCGCTGGTGATGTCACGATGACATCACCAAACTGGATCGGTTGGTGCCGGTCCGTGGGGGCCGCCATCTTTTTTAAAAAAATTTATTTATTTATTTATTTGTTTGTTTTGATATATATATATTTTTTTCCTTCTGAGCATGCGCAGAAGCCAACTTCCGGCACTGTGCATGCGGTCACCATCTTTTTTTGGCTTTGTTTTTTGTTTTTGGGTTTTGGGGTGGTTTTTTTGTTGTTGTTTTTTTGGAATTTTTGTTACTGCGCATGTGCACGCCCATGAGGCGCGCCCACACGGTGCAGGAGGGAGCGAACCGGCAGTGAGGTAAGTTGGAACCCACCCCTGCTCCATTGCTATGCCCCAGCTCCTTGGTAGTTGACAAATATGGGGAGACCAAGATGAGTGCAGAATGCTCTGTTTCATGCATACTCTGGCAATTAAATACAAAGTTAAAATACTTGTTTACTTTCCTCTCCTTTCTACTGAAAATTAGACCATCATATTTAAAAACACACTGTTTTTTTTTCCTTTTCGTTTTCTAGGTCATCCATTACTCACTCTCTCATTTTTTAGTTTTTCAGGCATGAAGTATATAACAGGGGTGCTACCTTTTCTGCTGCTTCTTTCTAGTATAAATTACAGTTTGATAAAAAGAAGAAGTTTGCACTCTAGTGGTTGAATAAAAAAATGACTCTGGAAATAATTCATACGAAAGAAATTATCTAATTTTATTTTTATTTTTTTAAAAAAAATACGCTTTCTTCAATAAAGGCCCCCTTATAATTTTATTTTTTGCTTACTTTTACAACTCTGAAAATTGTCAGTGCAGCCTGCTCTTTATATTTTAAATATGGGGGGGAAGAAATGAACTTTATAAACAAAAGAAATTCTGTCTGTTCCCCCCCCCCCAAAGCAGTGATTCTCAAACTGCAGGATCTTTGCTAGGAAAGGTTAGAAACAACTGAAGGAGGGATGTGAAATTGTAAGGAAGTATGGACTCTTGGCAGCCATTTTGGTGTAGTGGTTAAGGCATCAGGCTAGAAACAGTGAGACTGGGAGTTCCAGTCCTGCCTTAGGCACGAAACCATCTGGGTGACTTTGGGCCACTTTCTCTCAGCCCTAGGATTCAGGCAGTGGCAAACCACTTCCAAAAAACCTTGCCCAGAAAATTGTAAGGACTAATCCCAGCAGTCATCAGAATTCAACACTGACTCAAAAGCCCCCTCTCCTTCCCCCCCCCAAAAAAAACCTCCATTATTAAAACAGGTGAAGCTACTTACCAGGGGTGGGTTCTGGATCCTTTTGCTGCTGGTTCGCTGAGGGTCGCGCCATGTGCGCGCCCGCAGCAATAAAAAATAGCTTCTGCGCATGCACAGAAGCAAAAATTAGCTTTTGCGCATACGCAGAAGCAAAATCCAAGATGGCGGCACCCATGGAGACACAGACCGAACCGGCTCCGTGACATCATCGCCAAGTTACTAATGGTTCTAAAGAACCGGTTAGAACCGTTAGGAACCCATCTCTGCTACTTACTCAACCACACAGATTTATGGGAATGATTGACCCAGGTTTTGGTTTAGGAACAGTTTCTGGCTTTCTTCTAAGATCAGGCATTTATTCACTTAGCTGCCGCAAGGAATCAAACTGGACTCGTGGAATTCCCTAACTTCTTTACTGCATTTATTACCCACCCGTAAAAAAGTTCAAGATGGTGGGCACAGTTCTCCCTCCTTCCACAATTATTTTTACCACCACCCCATGCAAGAGTGACAGCTGAAAGACAGCAACTTGCAAAGCATCACCAGTCATCATCCTAGTGAGAGGGATCGGAACATTAGTCTCCCTATAGCAGTGTGACCCCCATCAACAGTTTCAATTGAAAACAGGTCCCAATATACTTAAAAATATCTTTCCTATCTTCCGTTGCTTACGCCCCCCCCCAATATGCAAATCAGAAACCCATTCAACATGCTGAGGCCCATATGCTTGCAACCCTAAAGCTTGCAGAGGGCAGCAGTTTCAATCATTGCTCCCATTAATCCAGCTGATAGGTGAGAAAATGCAAGCTAATTAAGTGCTCACTCTCCCTGCTTCTAATTTGAAAATGGCTGAATGTACTGCCCCTTCTCCCCAAAGAAGGGCTTCGGTGCTCTTTGAATTGTAAGGCAAAGCCCCTCCCTCGTTCCCCTTTCTATAAAGGAAATGAGTACAGAATTTCCGTTACATGTATGTATGTATCGGAATGTGTGTATGTATGTAGAACAGAAGCTCTGTACTCATTTGCTTTATAAAAAGGGGAATGAGGGAGGGGCTTTGCCTTGACTATCTATATCTGTATCTGTATCTGTATCTATATCTGTATCTACTGTATATCTATATCTATATCTATATCATCTATATCTATCTATCTCTATCTCTATCTCTATCTCTATCTCTATATCTATATCTATATCTATATCTATATCTATATCTATATCTTCTATATCTATATCTATATCTATCTATCTATCTATACACACACACACACACACACACACACATACCTATAACGGAAACTCTGTACTCATTTGCTTTATAGAAAGGGGAATGAGGGAGGGGCTTTGCTTTGTACGTACACACACACACGTGTGTGTGTGTGTGTGTGTCTGTGTCTGTGTGTCTGTGTGTATAAACTTTTCAAGGATGGGTGGATAATGGTACACACACACACACAGAGGCACACACACCCTCACAGAGGGCTTTTCCTCATAGCTGAGTTGAACCATTATCCACCCATCCTAAGTTGAAAACTATCCCAGCAAGAAATGGCCTACGCCCATCGCTGATCACTATCCTGTCTCTATTGCCTTTTGTTTCTTCCCAGTCACTTCACATCATCTGAATTCCCTACAATGTAGTGAGTGCCAAAGACCAACAGGTTTTACACACATCTTCAGATTGCCTTGGGCAGTATCAGAAAGAAGAGGAAAATACGACTACAATAACTAGTATAGCTAAAGACAATGTTAACCCATTTCACTAGTGGGTTGGGAATGAAGTGACGGCAATGTCATGAACTCAGCAAAGGGAAGGAATCTTCACGTTGGCACAGACACATTTCACAGGAAGATCTTTTGCTTTAACCAGGGGAGAGAAAGGCAGACATCCTGAGGCTCACCACATTTCATCTGTCACCAAATCAAAGGAAGGAAGGAAGGAAAGCTCTAGTTTTGTGAAAAATGAAAAACCAGATTTTCACAGGTTTGAAACAGAGCAGTGCTGGTTTCTACTGTACATAATCAGTAATACATGTGTGGTAGTCAGGTGCTGTTGCTGTGGAATTCTGGGAGTTAAAGTCCACAAGTCTTAAAGGTTGGACATTCCTGCTCAAGGGCTTTTGCAATGGTCAGTGCTCTAACCGATATATTACACGGTTCTCATATATTGTTTTAGAAAGCTTTCAGAGGCTTCCTTCCTTCTCCTAAATTTAGCATTAAACTTATGGGCAATATAAAGCTTCAGCTACTTATCGTGAAGAACGTTAACACTAGGAATGCAATAGGCTTTTCATTCTGGATTTTAGGGGGAATTGTGTTTAAAATGAAGAGCAAGTTTTACAAATTCAGGAAAGAACTACCTTCTGCTAAAGGTCAGAATTAGTTTATCAAACTGCTTTACAGGTTTGCATAGACCTGTGAACTTACCAATGCACAAGGATATAGGAATTCCTATTTGGGGGAGAGCAGGGCGGTATATGCCCATTTCAAAATCTTCCTATTTATAGAATAGCCAAATTGTCACGAAAAAGAGAGACAATCTCTCGTAGCAATGAGGGGATGGAAAGACCTGCTTGTCTGAAAAAAAAATCAGACACAAATTGGCTGCTCTATTTGTAGATCCCTCTCTTTTAAAAATTTCTGATCTCCAACCTTACAGAGGAAATGTAAGGACAGGGTTGCAAGGACAGGATTGACAGAATCTAGATCATTGAGGGATTAAATATTCCTAATTGGCTCACAATTCCAGCAGCTTTTGTCCTTGTCATAGTATGTACAGATATGACCCGTTTGTATACTTTTTGGGCATGTTTTGTTTATTTCTTGCTTTTCAACACCTCCCCCCTTTCCTTTCCTTTCTTGCTGGCTCACTTACACATACACACACACACACACACACACACACACACACACACCTGTATGATAAGAGCCGAGGTGGCGCAGTGGTTAGAGTGCTGCTAGCTGCAGTTCGGCGGTTCAAATCTCACCGGCTCAAGGTTGACTCAGCCTTCCATCCTTCTGAGGTGGGTAAAATGAGGACCCAGATTGTTGGGGGCAATAGGCTGCCTCTGTGAACCGCTTAGAGAGGGCTGTAAAGCACTGTAAAGCGGTATATAAGTCTAAGTGCTATTGCTATTGCTATAACTGTCTGTATCTTTTGTAATCTTTGTGGCATTATAAGTCTAGAAAATGAAGAATTATGATTCATTGCTAGAATAACTCTACAGAGCACAACTTTTTTGGAGGGCCCAGATTTAGATCTGACTGTCATGTCTTTTTCACTCAGCCCTCTATTCCACAAAGAGAACAATTTTGCAACACCACTGAAAACACACATTGTGAAGGCAACCATGTGACTGTCGGTATATGTTTTCCCACTGTAGATATCAAAGCATCATCCTACAAGGAAGAACCTCTGGTTTTAATACATTATCCTTCCAACCCTATAGAAGGGATCGATTGCAGGCCATTCTTCTGGTTCTTGAAAAGCCCACTTTATGGCTTTTGATTACAGGAGGCATTTGAACATGAGAGGAGGCAAAGATCAAGGCAGGTAGCATAGAGAGCATTAGTGGAGGTGCAGCAAAGTGATGAACTCTTCATATGAAGAGATTAGCAGAAAGGACATCAAAGCATTAAGCAAACCTTCAACACACAGTTTCTGACCCACACCCGACACTTTTCCTTTTATTTTAAATCAAAAACTGCAAAAAAAATAATAATGAGCGTATAGCTGTTGAGTTTGCAAAGAGAATAATTGCTAGAGCTATCTTTGTGACTGAAATAATAAGCAATGTGCATTCCATTGCCTGGAAACTAACTAGTCAAGATAGGTGAGGCCCTAATGTTTGTTAGGACCAGAAATTTGCCAGGCATAAAACAGCTCCAAGTAGATAACACGACATGGTTTTTTTTCTTCCTGATCCCCCTTCCCCAAAGTCCATTAGTTAAGTATATTGGAAGACATCAAATATTAGCAAAGTGTTAGAGGTTTGGCACTGTGGATATGGGGAGGGTGGGAAGGACCTGGATAGACTTGACTAGCATAAACCAGTGTTATATATCTGTCTGAGTCCTCCATTCATGCCATCTCTGGTTCTGTATCCTCATGAGATGATAGACAATTCTCAAGGTACAGAAAGAGGTCAAGGGAGAGAGGTAGATTGTGTAACTCCACTTGGAATTCTGCTGAGTGCATTTCCCTGGCTCCCGCAATATGGTTTCTACTAACCTTTGTTGAAGTGCATACAAATAACTTAAATCACAACTTAAATGAAATTTCTTTGAGCGCCCTGATGATCTATTTATTTTACTGAATGTCTATGGAGATTCTCAGTCATCCAGGTCATGGTTGTCCGAAAGGTGCTTTTTTCAAGAGGCAACTGGACTTTCTGGTTTTTCTTTGAAGACGTTTCACTTCTCATCCAAGAAGCTTCTTCAGCTCTGACTGGATGGTGGGGAGTGGAAGGATTTATACTCCTTGTGGACAGCTGGACATTTGCATTCTTTTAGCGGGTCCGTTAAGGCCACCTGGAGGTTTATCTGTGTCCTCAGGGTCACCTGAGTGGTGCAAATGGGTGTGGAGCCTTCTTGGAACTGTTGAAAGGACAGTTGTAGATTGGAGATAGATGATGTCGTATCCCTCCCCCTCTGTTGAGAGAGGGCTGTTCAATTTTGACATAGATGGCCTTTTTGACCCTTCTTTCAAACCAACGGTCCTCTCTGTCCAAAATGTGGACTTTGCTGTCTTCAAGAGAGTGGCCTTTGCTTTTAAATGCAGATGGACTGCTGAATCTAGTCCTGATGTGTTTGTTCTCCTATGCTGTGCCATGCATTTATGAAGTGGTTGTTTTATTTCCCCAATGTACAGATCTGCACATGGCTCACTGCATATACCATGTTGCTCAGTTTGTGTCTGGGTGTTTTATCCTTGGGGTGGATAAGCTTCTGCCTTAGTGTATTCTTGGGGTTTTTTACTGGATGAAAACTTAACAATTAGAGTTCTCGGTGTTGCAGCATGTTTCATTTTAGGATGCACAAAATACTGTCTTGCCAGTTTAAAGCTGCAACATATTCCTTTTATGTCAATATTTGGCGAAAACACGTCTGAAGTCCTTCTACCTTCTCCCAACAGGTGGTTTCCTTAAGTGTATTGTCTCTAATTCCTGTTACAGTTGATTATCCCATAAATTCTCAGAGGGCTAATTCTGGCTTTCCTCCAACCCTTCCTTTTTACTTCTGATTTCTTAATTTCTTTTGACTTGAGCAATTTGAGATTATTTTCTTCTACCAGGACAATCCAGAAAATGTCTTTCTTTATCTCTTTCGGTACAGCCAAAGGGGCCAGGCTGGGGCAGAATGGTCAAACCTCACTTTCCTTTTTTAGGAGCCTTTTGTACATGCCAAAGTGAGGAGTGAATAATAAAAAACAGAAGCTATTCGTGCTTGGTAATTTGGAGGATTGATACCCTGTGGTTCTCCAGAAACTGGCAGAGATCAGCATCCAGAGTTGTGTTGCTTTTGTCCTATTGGAAATACAGGAGACAAGGCATCCAGAAATGACAACCTCTTCCCATCACTGATCCGGCTACCTTTCTTTGTTGCACAGTTTCAAAGTTACAGCACCTTAGATACGAATATGTTTGACTACTATTTGAAATACTATTTGAAATTATTCAAATAGTTCGTATGGGGTGTACATTGTTCCTTCCAGCTTAAATCTGCCAAGCAGGGGTGGGCTTCAAAAATTTCAGCAATGGGTTCTCTGCCTGGTTGCTGGATGGGCGTGGCCATGGTGGGTGTGGCCTAGTCAGCCTCCTGCACCAGGGGGGGGCTTTTCACCTTCCCCAGGCTCTGGAGGCTTTCCTCGAGCCTCTGGGAGGGCGAAAACTGCCTCCCCCGGGCTCGGGAGGCCCTCCTGAGGCCAGAAATGGGCCCGTTTCCGGCCTTCTGGAACTTCCGGGAGGCCCGTTTTCCCCCCTCCCCGAGCCTCCGCGCGGGCCCTGCACTTACCTCGCATCCAAAACAGGCCGCGTGGAGACTCCTGGGAGGGGCAGGGCAGGATGGGCAGGGCCAGCTGAAAATCAGCTGGCCGGCGCGTGCATGCGGGCTGGGGCTGAGCGAGGGCAATGGCTCACGTTTCCCACCCTCCCCGAGCCTCCGCGTGGGCCCTGCACTTACTTCACATCCAAAACAGGCTGTGTGGAGACTCCGGGGGGGGGCGGGGGGGGGGGGGAGGGGTAGGGCCAGCCAGGGGTGGGATTTGGAGATTCTCCGAACCGGCCGTAACATTAGCTACAGGTTCTCCCGAACCCGGGCGAACCCGTAGCAGCCCACCCCTGCTGCCAAGTAAAAAGGTATTGGTAAACTGGTGCCTTGGATGGGAAATATGTCTCTAGATTATTTGAGCTGTGCCTTGTTTGGGAATTCACAGCATGGGGCAAAAAAAATGCCTGTGGGTAGACATGTTGAGGTGCTGCCTTATTTTGCCCTGCCAACGGTGCCTGGTTCCTGGGTAGCTTCTAGGAATATGAAAGCTGCTGTTAGTGACCTGCTTTCCATAGCAGAAGTCAATGCCTTGTGCCTCCTTCAAAATTACCCCTGTAATTCCTCCTCTCCTTTCACTCCTGCTGGAACATGGAATTATTACTTATCGCATGCAGATTACACAGCCATAAATGTCAAGGTCTACAGCTGGGTATGAAGCATGTAACACTTCCAACTATATAGCTGCTTTTGATTTAACATTCTGGGCTCTCAACCAAACAGATGCTAATAGCTCAAAAACCAACTGGCTGTTACATCATTGGGTATGACTCAGGCAAGACCTCTCCTGCTGGATCATCTGATCCTTCATCTTTGTCTTTGTCCAGTTTTGCCCTGACATTGGTGTCCTGTGGATTTTGGACAGTGAGCAGGAAAGCATTGGAGCTTATTGTAATCATGCATCTTCTGTTAGAGAACACTCAGGGCGGTGCAAGGCATGTGAAAAGTTGCTCCAGTTTTTGAATTGAACGTGTCCATGAGCCCCAGCACCATGATCTTGTATGCCATACACTAAATTAAGGGCAACTGGATAAAATGTTAGCACAGTAAAAAGGAAATGACAGTTAACAGCACTATGAGCAACTCCACCACAAAAGTCTTTCCTGACTGCACACAATTTGCAGCCAACAATGTACCTCTGCCCAAGGTGGGTACCCAGATCCCTGTTTGAGTTTTGACCTGAGAGCAACATTATCCCAACAGAGACAGTTCTAGATAATTAAAATAGAACAGAATAGAATGGAATGGGATGGGATGGGATGGGAGGGGATGGGATGGAAGGGGATGGGATAGGGATAGGGATAGGGATAGGGATAGGGATAGGGATAGGGATAGGGATAGGGATAGGGATCGGGATAGGGATAGGGATAGGGATAGGGATAGGATAGGAATAGGAATAGGAATAGGAATAGGAATAGAAAAGGAATAGGAATAGGAATAGGAATAGGAATAGGAATAGGAATAGGAATAGGAATAGG
>QLTV01003675.1:2414447-2443078 GCA_003457575.1 Thermophis baileyi | reverse complement strand
AATGGGAATGGGAACGAGAACGGGAAGGAGAATGAGAATGAGAAGGGGAAGGGAATGAGAATGAGAATGCCCAGCAAAGAGGAGAAGAGAATGGGAATGGGAATGGGAATGGGAGGTGGGATGGGATGGAATTGGGAATGGGAATGGGAATGGGAATGGGAATGGGAATAGAATAACAGAGTTGGAAGGGACCTTGGAGGTCTTCAAGTCCAACTTCCTGCTCAAGCAGGAAACCCTATACCATTTCAGACAAATGGTTGTCTAATCTCTTCTTAAAAACTTCCAGTGTTGGAGCACCCACAACTTCTGGAGGCAAGTCTCATTCCACTGATTAATTGTTCCAACTGCCACATTGATATGCCACATTGTCTCAAAACTGTGGAGACTGGTGTCTCAAGCCTCTATCAATTTGCAGTAGCTGAATGGACTCTGTAATAGAGAACACTGATGAATTGCAACCTCAGGGCTATGGTGACCTTATAGTAACAGTGCCTATGCTGTATGGTGTTTTTTTTGCAACAGTGTAATGAGCACCCTGGATGGGGATGTTTGTCCTGGAACTCCTACACAATCCTGATTAAAAACTACATCTTCATGTTAATTAGTTGATGATGCTAGTGCAGAAGTCCCATTCCAATATCTATGTCCTCTATCCACAGGTAGAGACATGTACAAGGTGCAACAGTTCTGGCATTCATATAAATTGCCCAGGCAAGAAGAGAACCTCTGGTTCTGCCACCAGAGAAAGCATTTGTAAGGTGGAAGACAGAGATCCTGGACTGAATCCTGGAGACTAACACTGTTGAATGTAGAATGTCTTTGAAAATACAGCATCCAAATGCTCTGCAATAAATATACCAAGGTAACCTTGAGCTTGCTTGAATGCAGAACTTCATAGCAGGGTACTAAAATGGCATTACAGGTAAGTATAAAAAAAATCCCTGCTCTTTGGCACTGTGTGACAAACCCACACAGTTAATTTTGATTGCAATTAGACTGAATAGATCACCAAGGGATAACCATTCCATGAAATCATTAAATGCAGAAGTGGAAAGTCTGATGACATCACCTTACCTGAAGAGAATTGGTCTACCCTCCTAGACTTGCCCCCTCTGCATGCTATGAAAGGGAGATCAATGGCCTGTCATTGTACTCCTCAATGAGCTAAAAAAACAAATAAACCTTTTTTTTCCACCTTCTAAATTTGTTCCACACCTGATTGGTGGTACATTTCTCTCTGCAATCTCCTGGATATTTTTTGCACACCAAGACTAAAGAAATGAGATAGCAATAGCACTATAGCAATAGCACTTAGATTTATATACCGCTTCATAGTGCTTTTACAGCCCTCTCTAAGCGGTTCACAGAGTCAGCATATTGCCCCCAACAATCTGGGTCCTCATTTTACCGACCTCGGAAGGATGGAAGGCTGAGTCAACCTTGAGCCTGGTGAGATTCGATCTGCCAAACTGCTGGCAGCCGGTGATCAGCAGAAGTAGCCTGCAGTACTGCACTCTAACCACTGCGCCACCACGGCTCAGTAGATAATGACACAGACATGGAGGCAAAGCCCAGCATGGTATCTGCCTCCTTATCCCAGCAATATACTGTAGCTCTATTCTGGCCTTATGGTTAATGGAGAATTGGCAGGGCTGAAGCAAGTCCCTGGGGGGAAAAATAGAATGGATTGTGGAAGCAAAACCTCTGCCCTCTGCTCTCTGCTCTGTCAAACTGAGCTGTTCAGCAGCAATGGAGGAAGAACAACATATTGGCAGCTTGTCGTATCCTTGGCTATATGACTGGGAATTCTGATTGGCCCTGAAACAGGTCTGTTATTCAGGGATCTTTACAATCCCCCATGATATTGGTTATCTCCGTAGTATGTAGGTCAAGTACTATTACGATGCAGAAGGCGCTTTACCTGATTTCGATGAAAAAAATTACTTTGTCCCAGCACATGATCTCTAATTTTCTCTCTTTTTTAATCAAAATCAGGCACAGTAAAATTATAAAAGCCCAAGAAAGCTGTTTGGCTTGGATGAGGTCCAGTGAAATGAAGATAAATCCTAACAAGGTCAATTTACTTTGGGTTCACTTGGCTAGATCTTGATATTGTACAGTATTCTTAAACAAAAAATTCCATCAGTTTTCCGATGCAGAGACAGTATATATGCTTTTGCTAGTCTGATGTTTTCTTCAGTGAGTCTGCTCCTTTGTCCTGATTACAGGATAAAGAATCCCCTGTGGCTTGTGTATAAAACATTTAACATAATGTATTCATTTTACTGTTACTGTAAATGAAAGTTCTTAATGGAACAGTATACTGCAACTTTTAGAAATAGTTTCTGAGATACGAGTTGAAGTCTAGATCAGTGATTTGACTTCATCAGCAGATACAATAACCTTTGATAGTGCTGTCCAACCTCTAATCATTCATGCTTGTTCCTTTTTATTGGAAATAACATGTCCTGGAACACAGTAATCTTGGGTTTAACAGGAAAAATAAATAAAAGAAAAAGCTGCATGAACAAGACTGAAAAATTTCCATTGCAAAAACAATTACATAAAAACCGAACGAGGTATTAGTGCATAAGTACAGTAACAATATTTTTCAATATAAATTCACCATGAACTATGAACCTAGGAAATCTTGATCCAGCCCTAAGCTAGATTTTAAAAAGTTACTAGTTTGGCATTTATATGCCTTTCTGCAAATGGCTATATGCTAAAAGCTTAAACATTTCTAAGAGCTGATGTGCTTTGTCAGGCTGTGATAGACAACAAGGCTTTGATGGTTAAAGCAGATTTTCTGGAAGGATTACATGAGATTGCCGAAGGGATAAAAGAAAGGGGATTTTCAAGGAATGTCAAAGAAGATTCAGGAAAACTGCTTTCTTCTCCAAATATGTCAGCTTGGGTAGAAGTAGAAGGGGAAAAGACTGTATAAGAGACACTGAAAGGCTACTGCCAATGAAGACTATCAGACAAGAGTAAACCAATGTATCTCTACAGGCCTGCCTGCCTGCCCCAGGAAAATCAGCACCCCAAATGCTGAAGTTACATGGAGGCAACATACCTGTTGCTTAAAAGTCAATTGGTGAGTGAGCAAAGGGCCCTTTCTATTCTTTCCACCCATTCCAGGGGTGGGTTCTAACTTACCTCGCTGCCAGCTCGCTTCCTCCTGCGCCACGTGGGCGTGCCACATGGGCGCACTCATGCACAGTGCAAAAAAATAACCCCCCCCAAAAAAAAGCCAAAAACAAGATGGCGACTCATGTGCAGTGCTGGAAACTCGGCTTCTGCGCATGCGCAGAAGAAAAAAAAACCTGGAAAAAATTCCCCTCCCCCCAAAAAATATATAAAAATAAATAAATAAAAAGATGGTGGCGTCCACGGACCGGCACCGACCAAACCGGATCCGTGACATCATTGTGACGTCACCAGCAGGTCGCTACTGGTTCGGACGAACCGGTCCGAACCGGGAGGAACCCACCTCTGACCCATTCCAAATTAAATACTTCCTGCTGGCTACAGAAAACCTAGGAATTAATGGCATAAAAAGCCAACAAGCACTTTGCACGCGCACGCATGCGCAGTGCAAAAAAATAAAAAAAACCCCCCCCCCCAAAAAAACCCTGAAAACAAGATGGCGACGCATGCGCAGTGCCGGAAACTCGGCTTCTGCGCATGCGCAGAAGAAAAAAAAACCTGGAAAAAATTCCCCTCCCCCCAAAAAATATATAAAAATAAATAAATAAAAAGATGGTGGCGTCCACGGACCGGCACCGACCAAACCGGATCCGTGACATCATTGTGACGTCACCAGCAGGTCGCTACTGGTTCGGACGAACCGGTCTGAACCGGGAGGAACCCACCATTCCAAATTCCCCCCCCCCCCACTTCCTGCTGGCTACAGAAAACCTAGGAATTAATGGCATAAAAAGCCAACAAGCAGAGTGTATAATGACACATTTGTAATATTGATACATATACATATACATATACATATACATATACATATACATATACATATACATATACATATACATATACATATACATACACATACACATACACATACACATACACATACACATACACATACACATACACATATTGTATATTTATGCAGCTACTGTTATAAATGCTTCATGAAATAAAGCAACCTGCCCAGTTTGATACCCACCTGAATTGTCGGACTACAACTTCCATAATGATCAGACCACATGACCTTTGCAGTGCATAGTGGGAATTGTAGGCTGATCCACATAGCAGGGGCCAGGTTGATTGACCTACATCCATTAGGGCATTAAACCCAAGCACCTTCCCCCCCCCCACATATTGTGAATTATGTATACAGGAGAGGGAACTCTTTAGAAATCCTGATTCCAACAGTCATAAAGAGGGAAGAATCCTTTGCTTCTCTTGCTCAAGATCATCAAACCTATGACAATATTTTGCATGGGTTGGTAATATTGGAATGGATATCTCTATTTGGCAGTGGAGTTCAGCCTGGGATACCATAATTATGTTCACATAATATACCAAGCCACAAATTGCCAATCAAAATTTACTCTAGCAGATGTTGCATTGCCCAACCTCTTTGCTTAACTATGGATTTGTGGGTCATAACAACCCAGAAAATGAAGCTCAGCAGGATTCACTTAACGATGGCTTAGCACACTATGTTAAATAAAACCAATATATCTCATCATAACTGACTGGATTATTGAGCTCCTTCAAGACACAATATGATCATTTAGAATTACAGCAGCTGGACTACAAAATCCAGATGACAATTACATTGCAGCCATTGCAGTTTGAATTTTCTATATATCTTTGCTGGCAATAAGTGATCATCCAGATTCTTGCAACCCCAATCTCAAGGATCAGTTGAGAACTTGCAACTGCTTTTCCTAATAAATGTCAGCAACCTTAAGCTTATGATGAAAAACAAACAACATAATTGGAATAAAATGCCTGATTTTTTGTTGCCTATTTTGATTAGGCATATATCAAAACTGGTTTTATGTAAACTGCCCACACTGCTTAAAATTGTATGTTGCATCTGCTTTTTTAAAAAAAAAAAATCCCTGATTTCATCTTTTTAGCTTTTCCTTCTAAAATGCTCTCATTTCCCACTGCCCCACCTTATTATCTAAATACTCCCAGGGGAAGGAATCAAAATGTCTTTCATTTCTCTATGTTGGAATAGAATCTTGTGATTGTCACTTAAAATTAGAGGAAATAGAATATCACATCTCCTTATACGGTCTTCATTTTGAAAAACCAAAAACCATATGGCACCAAATAGACCTACATCCAGCATGTCACATAGTTCATTTGTCCAAGAATGATCCTGGTAGGAAAAGGACTAGTGACCTCTTTCTTCCACAGTGATGTTGATAATTAACTCTTCTATGCAATGTTCTGAGTTGTTTCCTTTATCTGGGGACTTTTACAATATCTTTTATCCAACAAAGATATTGTAAGTTGACTGGTGTTATATTTTAAAGAAGATACAGAACACTTTGGAAGAGGGGTATTGTTCACAGCAAAGAAAATTAACCCCACAATTTCTAAAGTTGAAATCATATTCCAACTTTTCTGCAAGTTTTTATTTTTTTTACAGTAATGCCATACCACCTTACGCAATCAACTCTGGGTGGGATATAATGAATTTTAGTCATCTAATCATGTGACTAAGAGTCCTGGTAGGGCCAAAACTGATACATCAACTGCAGTTGGGCAAAGACAGTCCCTGGGCACAGACTCAGGGCTGTCAAACCGCCAGATGCGTCACGCCCTGGCCATGCCCATGCCCGATTTAGCAAAGGGGGGGAAAAGTCACGATACGTCAAGTGATGCTGCTGTGACGACGCGAGTTTGACACCCCTGCTCTAACTGCTATTCAAGGAGTAATCAGGAGTCCATGAAAACCAAGAAGTCACAGACTTTATGACTCAGGGGGAACACAACCCTGCTTAGATCAACTATAATCTCGGTTGCATTTCCTCCATAAATATTAATTAAAATCCCCATTCAGGTATGAGTAGAACTGCCACAAAACAATTATGTCCAACCCTAATTCTTGCAGGCAGTTCAAAAAAGTAACATAGTCAATAATATTGAATGCCATCAGAATGTGCAATAAAAATAGGAGAAGGGATGCTTTCCTTATCCCAGTTCTAATGAAGGACATCCACCAAAATAGCTATTGCTTCTTCTAGCTGATTAGCTAATTCCCATCACTTTTTAAGCAACGTGAAGATTGGGTAGAATTGTCCAATATGGCAGAAGTGAGAGTTGGAAAGGGTGCCCCTTTACCTCTTTTAAATTAGGTGGCAACTGGTCCTTCCTTAGAGAGGCATTAGCTACCTCCCAAATTCAACCATTCACATCCTATCCAAAAGGAACTAGAAGGCACATGGATCCAACCCAACACTTAGTGAATCATTTTGTCCCTCCCCAAAAGGGACTTCCTAAATCAGGGGTGTCAAACTCGCATCGTCACGGCGTCGTCACGTGATGTATCGCAACTTTTTTCCCCTTCGCTAAACCGGGCGTGGGCCTGGCCCATGTGTGACGCATCCAGCCCGTGGGCCGCGAATTTGACAGCCCTGTCCTAAATAGACCCACCACCCAGTAATCTGTGGACACAATACAGCAGAAAAAAAATAGCAATCTATGCTTCACTTCTCTTATCACTACTTTGGGATAATGGAACATTCCAAAAGTTGGTCATATTCGGTTTTAGTCTTACGTTCCTTCATCTTCTATAATTCCTCTGAGAACTAGAACGGCCATTTGTGATTGGTGGCTGGGGAGGAGCTATCTCATCACCCTTTAATATGAGATATTAACCAGATAAAAATCAGAACTGCATGCTAAATCACTGGGTTAATCTTCACGCACTTCCTCAAAAATCTCAGAATTGACAGGCAATAGGAGCATACCATTTTAGAGGGTCTTCTGATCTTGCAGAGGTGCTCATGACATGCCATTTGACTAGAAAAGGCTCTGAACATGGCAAAGAATGTTCCATATTCAGATGACATCTCATCTGCTCTGAAATAACAACCAAACACATAACGTGCTGGATAGTTGAGAGATATTTTTATACAAAATGGAATTTTTACTTTAGAATTTGAATAAATATATATTTTTGTATGTATGTATGTTTGTATTGTATTGTAATTTGTAACATGCATACTGTTCCAACTCATGCAAATTTTGAAATTGATGAATTGAAATTCTATCCATTCCTATTGTGTCTAAGATTTTTCAAATCTTATAGCAGTGATGGCGAACCTTTTTTTCTTCGGGTGCCGAAAGTGCGCGTGCGTTATTGCGCGTGCGTGCCCACACCCATAATTCAATGCCCCCCACATGCCCCACCCCCTGTGCACCGTTTCCTGACTTCTGGTGGGCCTGTTTTTCTCCCTCCCCAGGCTCCAGAGGCTTCCCCGTAGCCTGGGGAGGGTGAAAACGGCCTCCCCGCCCCCCTGAGGCCCTTCGGAGGCTGAAAACGCCCTCCCAGAGCCTCCGCGTAAGCCAAAAATCAGCTGGCCGGCGCGCACATGCACACTGGACGGCTCGCGTGCCGGCAGATATGGCTCCGCGTGCCACCTGTGGCACGCAATAGCCCCAGGTTTTCATTGGCCCTTGAAGCAGTAATCATTTACCATGAACAATGAGCTGTAAAATTTGAGCAGAATATAACTGTTCTTCTCCACCGAGATTAAATGAAAAAGGTATAATCATCATAGTCATAAGTGTAGGGCAACGGCTCGCGTGCCGGCAGATATGGCTCCGCGTGCCACAGGTGGCACGCATGCCATAGGTTTGCCATCACGGTCTTATAGTATGAAACCAAGCACATTAACATTGACACAATTACTATTTTCTTTTTCCACATTTGCTTGATTTCTGTTAGAATACTTTTACATTTCCCTTTTTTCTAATTCTTTCTCATTGATTCTTCTAACTTATAGAAGAGCTGTGGTGGCGCAGTGGTTAGAATGCAGTACTGCAGTTCACGGCTCAGGGTTGACTCAGCCTTCCATCCCTTTGAGGTCGGTAAAATAAGGACCCAGATTGTTGGGGGCAATATGCTGACTTTGTAAACCACTTAGAGGGCTGTAAAAGCACTGTGAAGTAGTATATAAGTCTAAGTGCTATTGGTATTATAACACTGGAATTATGCTGATGAAATGACTTAATTTGCTAGGCTTAGGAACACTAGAAGAACATAAAATAGTATTTAAACCACATGTTTTAATTTAAATATTATTTTCCCCAAAAGTACAAGCACTTTTCTCAGGTAATTCTCAGATAAAAGCACATTAAGTAGCAATAGAGCTTACAATTAATAACAATATTGTTTGAAAGGTAATGATGCTGATTTTATATAAAGATGGCCCTCAACTTATAACCATTCATTTTGGGACCATTTGAAGTTGCAACGGCACTGAAAAAGTAACTGATGACCGGTTTTCACACTTATGACTGATGCAGCATTCCCATGGTCATGTGATCAAAATTCGGGCACATGGCAAGTGTCATCTATTTATGACAGTTGTACTGTCCTGGGGTTATGTAATCACCCTTTGTAACCTTCCCAGACAAGCAAAGTCAATGGAGGAAGCAAGATTCGCTTAATGACCTCATGATTCATTTAACAACTTTAGTGATTCGCTTAACAATTGAGGTATTACACAGGAACAGGCTTATCTCCTTTCCAGAAAATTGGAACATATCATCCCTCTTCTGCACAATCATATCAATTTTAAACAACTCTCTGAAACAAAGTAATCTCATTGTGCAGAGTAAATTTGCAGTTCTTCCTAAGAATAGACAATAAAATATACACTGCCTACCAATTGAACTTCATTTTACAGGGGTTTTGTCCTGCAAACATTCTCACAGAGATCCAAGATCTTTACTTGCTATATTCTTACCATAAAATGCATGTATTCTATTTGACCTGCAACTGATGACCTCATCATCTAGCACAATGGTGGGGGCAACATACATGGAATGCCAACCTCTCCGTTCTTCTGGACATTTGGGAGGCCACTAGTAAATGCAACTCCAGCTATGTAGCCATCATGAAACTATCCACTAAGATTCTGTAGAGATTCTCAGTCATCAGTCATCCACGTCATGGTTGTCCCAAAGGTGCTTTTTCAGGAGGCAACTGGACTTTCTTGTTTTTTCTTTGAAGACGTTTTGCTTCTCATCCAAGAAGCTTCTTCAGCTCTGACAGGATAGTGGGGAATGGAAGGATTTATATTCCTTGCAGACAGCTGGCCATTTGCATCCTCTGGCCAGCTGTCTGCAAGGAATATAAATCCTTCCATTCCCCACTATCCTGTCAGAGCTGAAGAAGCTTCTTGGATGAGAAGTGAAACGTCTTCAAAGAAAAAGCAAGAAAGTCCAGTTGCCTCCTGAAAAAGCACCTTTGGGACAACCACTAAGATGTTACCCCAATTCCCTTTTTCTTAAAATCATAGCTGTTGATGGCTATGTTTTTATAACATTAATATATTCCATCATATACTATTTTATCCTCCTGAATCTGTCCAATTAAAAATCTTTCTTCACTGGATCAGTATTGTATGAAATATTATTTCCCTTGCTTCTCTCTAGTCTGCACCTATTCTTCAGTTTACTTCCATTGATTAATCTGTCCTTTCCGTAGGATATACGGAACAGGTAGTCCTCGATTTACAATAGTTCATTTAGTGACCATTCAAAGTTACAGCGCCACTGAAAAAAGTGACTTATGACCGTTTTTCACACTTATGACTGTTGTAGCATCCCCATGGTCATGTGATTTACATTCGGATGCTTGACAACTGCTTCATATTTATGACAGTTGTAGTGTTCCTGGGTCATGTGATTCCCTTTTGCAATCTTCTGATAAGCAAAGTCAACGGAGAAACCAGATTCACTTAACCAACCATGTTACTAATTTAACAACTGCAGTGATTCACTTAACAAACGTGGCAAGAAAAGTGGTAAAATGGGACAAAACTCACTTAACAAATTTCTCACTTAGCAACGTAAGTCCTGGGCTCAATTGTTTGTTGTAAGTCGAGGACTACCTGGACTGCATAAAAAGTATCTGGCTTATGTAAATCATAGCAGTGCTACCTTAAGGTCTATGCTGGCTCAGTTCTTATGACATTTTGCTGGCTTTTATATCCGCATAGATATGTTCCTTGTTAAGCATTCCTAGAATTGCAATCTAAAAGTATGTTGTTGTGGCTGTTTTTAAAGAAAGAACATTAAAAAAAAAAGAACGGCTGCAACATTTCTTGCAGTATGATTGGTATTGCCATATGCAAGTGTTTACAGTAGATTGGCTGAAGAGCTTGGAGATGGAAAGGAGCAGAGAAGATTCGCTTTTCCTTTAACTTTTCAGAAAGTTAGATCCATACTGTCCGAGAAGATGTGGCAAAAGGAAATGTATTTGCTATGGATTGAAGCTTGCCAAAGCTACAGTACCTGGAAGTAGGGCTGAAGAGCAGCTGAAGTGCTAGAGGTAGACCCATCATTTTCATTTCCTATCTTGTCATAGATGCTGTATCAAGACATATCAGGATATTAAAACACAAAACAGAGTAAAATAAGAAACCTTAAAAAAAAAAAACTAGATGAAAACAGAAGTGTTAGCAGACATCTGAAAGATATCACAATTCAAACCTCCAAAATTCATGATAGAAAGAGCACTTGAAAGGTGGGTTCGCATCCTATCAGATAACCCTCTGCAGATCCTGGTAAAATCAGAAAGCCCTTCTGTAAAACACTTAGCAATCCTTTCAATCTAGAACAGCAAAGGCATTTCACCATCAGGGATGGGAAACTACTATGGCTCTTTTATGACTTGTGGGCTTCAACTCCCAAAATTCCTGAGCCAGCATGGCTGCCTCAGGAATTCTGGGAGTTGAAGTCCACAAGCCATAAAGGGGCCATAGTAGTTCCCCACCTCTGCACTAAGTGATTTGTTTCCAAATAGTTCCTGGCTTTAAATGATAGCATTCAGAGGCTGACCATATCCCCATACAGATTCATAAGCTTTATGGCTTTATGATGATGTCATGGCTTTTTTCCCCACAAAAGATGAATTTTGTTGAATATTTATCACTTTTTTGTTTAATGGTTTTTGCTATTTTACCTCTGTATTAATTGTATGGTTGACTCGATTGTTGTTAATCAGGGCAGGCTGTCTTGACTGGGAGCATGGTGTGTGGGTTAGAGTATGTATGTGTGTGTGTGTGTGTGTGTGTGTATACACACACACACACACACACACACACACACATAATTTACATATACATGCCTAATAGAGAAATAAAAATAAAAATAAAAACTGAGCTATTAAATTCAGATAACCACTAGATGGCAGCAAAGAGATCAACACTTTGCTCTTTGTAGCCATCTAGTGGCTATCATGATTTTCAGAGTCTGGCTATAACAGGAGTTGTAGCTCTGAAGCCAGGCAACTGCCTCAATCCTATGGTAATGTGTGCCCCTCCCCCCCAAAAAAGACATTCCCCTAAATCCTGTAGCAACAGCATTCTGTAAGGCTTGAACTGCATGAATTTATCTATGAGGCCAACAAGGTCAAATGTAACCTGGAGGCAGCTTTACCTTTACCAGCTGAAGCTTGCTGACTAATCTAATCTAAACATGGGTTTAGCAATGCATGAACCGAAGTGACTCAGTTATCACTCATATGCCTCAGAAAAAAGATGGAAGTGACACACCAATTAAAACTAGAAATAATTTCTTGCCATTATAAATCCCTTGAGTCTCTGGTAGCATTGATGAGTCTATGAGAATTTCTTAGAATTGAAATGGCAATTTTCAAACTGAGCCTATAAGTGGAGGGGGGAGGGGGAGAGCAAAGCAAATTTTAGGAATAGGCCCCACCAATGGATGACGTGGGGGTTGGGGAGGGCTTAGCCATTTTTCTTTAAACTTATTGAAAGTGAGCCAGGGCTTCTGATTGGATAAAATAAACTGAACCAAAGAAGGAAAGTTAGAAAACTAACTTGACAAAATTAACTATTTTTTTTATTTCACTTTTTTCCCCACAGAAAAACACCAGCAAATTGCCAATGACTCACAAGATAGTTTACACAGTATAATAACTAACCTTCTGATACCGTAATAGTTCAGAGCAATCCAAATGGAAAGTAGAAGGAAAAAATATTCATAAAAAGGCAACCATAAATATACTCAAAGAGTAAACGGCTACTATTGTTGTACGTGACAAACTCTTGATATTACTAAATTGTTTGTTTTGGGTAGACATTTTAATCTGAAAGCCTTTCTTTGTATCTTCTTCTGCAATAACCCTGTTGAAATACAGAACCCTAATGACAATATAGTGCATGCCTCAAGCAATCTTGTCAGAGTTATTTGCAATTATAAAAGTGAGGCTGTCCAATAAAAATAGATGGTTATTTTAGATTAACTGTAAATGTAAGGAGCTGGAAGGGAAACAGGTTTATCAGATTCTAAACTCATTGGAGCCTGCCCATATGTTCTCAATTTGCACGACCGGTTTGAAAGGTCCAACATGAAATGTATATATTTTTACTTCTATCCAATGTAGGCATTTTACCTATTTAAAAACAGTTGTTTATGTTATTGCAATAAGTTCAAAGAGTATTTCAGTCATCATGTTAATTCTATAAGCATGACCTATACTTAATGAACATTTGTAAATAATATTGTTTCACATTAAATTCTGTTAACTAATTTTCACATGGAGTTGGATGAATAGAAATATAAGTAGCTGAGGTTTTCTTGTATCATTGTTTTGAAATAAAGAATAGTAGGTTAAAATAATCCATAAGCTTCATCGTGCCTCCCCCTAATTCTATCGAAATCATACTTACTCAATAACCATCTAAAACAACTGATCCAGGGGTGGGTTCCAACTTACCTCACTGCCGGTTCGCTCCCTCCCGCGCCGCGCAGGAACCCACCACTGTCAGAGTCCCTCTTTGAGGGGTGTGGGTAGTACAGGAATGTAATAAATAAAAAATAAAATAAAATAAAATAAAATAAAATAAAATAATAAAATAAAATAATAAAATAAAATAATATAAAATAAATAAAATAAAATAATAAAATAATAAAATAAAATAAAATAAAAAAAAATAAAATAAATAAAAATAAAATAAAATAAAATAAAATAAAATAAAATAAAATAAAATAAAATAAAATAAAATAAAATAAAATAAAATAAAATAAAATAATAAATGTGTCACCCTGGAAGATGCCTCTCCTAATGTTGACAAGTCCATAGTTTTCATTTCCAGCCACCAATCCTGTCTTCCGTATTTTTCTATAAACATTCTACTGTTTTTACTGACACTAGTTGTTTCTTGTGGTAATGAATCAAATGCCTTTCTTATAATCAATTCAGACCACATGTAAATTGGTTTTTTGGCTTTTGTAATTCTCCAAAATTATTTTAACAATCAGGAGTTATTTTTTCTATCTGTAGTTTTCCTTTTATTTCCTTTCTGTTGTACTGGAAGAATGTTAATTTCTTCTAAACAATCTTGGATGTTGTCTGCTATCATGCCTGTGAGTAATTTAAACACTGTAGGCAAGCATATTGTTGATCTATAGCAGTGATGGCTAACCTTTTCCGGACCAAGTACCCAAAGCACAAGTGTGCATGCGCAAAGGTGCGTGTGTGCGCCCGAACCCCCAAAATGCAATGTGCGTGTGACCCCCATGCATGCCCCCCACCCCATGCATGCGCACCCCCTGCATGCACCTGCCCCCCGCATGCGCCCCACCCCCTGCGTATGCACGGCAGAGACCTAAAGACCAGCTGGCCGGCGAGTGGTGCACGCACATGCGTGGCTGAGCTGAGCTGGGTGACAGCTCGCGTGCCCACAGAGAGGGCGCTGCGTGCCACCTCTGGCATGCGTGCCATAGGTTCAACATCACGGATCTATAGTTTCCTGGTGTTGTCCCTTTCATTCAGTCTTTTGAATCAGTCAGTTATTAATCAGTCACTGTTGTCTCCTTTATGCAATACTTCATTAAGCTGTTTAGCTATAATTGGATTTAAGCCAGTCAGATATTTGAGGCAAAAACAATCCAATTGATTATTTCCAGGGGATGACCCTCCTAATACTTTTCACTTAATTTTAACAATTTCTGCTGTTATTATTAGTTCTTCCATTTGATTTTTAGTAAATTCATCTTCAAATTATTTTACCCATTTGACATATTTAATATAGTCTTTTTGAATTTCCCACAGATCTTTCCAGAATTGAATTGTTTCCTTTTTGTTTGGTTTCTCATTTTCAGAATTTTTATTACCATTTATATTTTGGTAGCATTGCCTCTGGCCTGATTGAACTATCGAATTTTGTTTAAATTAAATGATTCGTGCTTCATAGCTTTCAATTTTCCCAGCTGTTGGTATGATTTGTTGCTTTATGATTTCCAAAGCATCTTCACTTTTTCTGGTGTTAAGCCAATATTTTTTTATTAGGTTTATTAGGCCTTGAGCCTTACATTTTTCCATTTTTGCTTTCATATTCTTTAAATTACTTGTATCTGACCTTAATTTCTTTATCTTGGCTTCCAGACTGACCTTTCACTTTTGGATTGAATAACATCCTTTGTTATAAATGCCAGGTCTTTTTTGGGCAGTAATTTCAATGCTGTCAACCTTTGTCTTTCTGCTGATAATTCTTCATAGGCCATAATTTTCTCTTATAATTTTTCTTCTTTGTGGGAAGGAGATCAGTTCATAGGTTTTTTTTCCCCAATGCTGACCTGTACTGGTTTTGTTCTTATTACTTCATCTAAGATATCATTTCTGTAGTTCATATCAGCTGTTTCTCCTATATTTCCTATTGTTGTTGAGTTTCTTCTACTATTCTACTATTGTTTGGGGTCTTCCTTTTTCAGTTTTTCTGAATATCTACTAGTTCTGCATAATGCCCAGAAATTCTAGCAATCTGACACTGTCCTTGTTGATCTAGACAACGATTGATCTGGTATGCTATTCTTTTGTTTTTTTGTTTGTTTTTCACCATATTAAATGGGTTATTATAGTATTAGGACTGATTGCACAGTCAGACAGATCTTTAGATTGGATTTGGCATTTTTATCCACCAATCGAGTCCTTCCCAAGGTCACGGGATAGGCAGATGCTGTTTAATAATACTAAAGATATTGTCGCATGTTATAAGCTTTTCCAAGTAAAGCTTCTTTTTGTAATTGACTGATGGTAATGTTTCAATGCCAATGATGTTGTAGTGGTGCTCCACTTGTTTTGGGGTTGCACCCAAGGCAACTATGACTATTGCTACTATCTTTGCTTTATTATTAGAAATGCAGATAGGTGATGCTTTGCTTTCAAGCACACTAACTTTGTATTATTTTCTTTAAAAAAAAGATTTAAAAAGGAATTTATGGAAGGGGCTTGATGAACACCCAGGAATGTGTCAGTTCTACAGTGAGATCTTAAGTGCTACCAAGATCTGTGCAACATTCTCATGCCAAGACAGTCTTCTTAAACTTAACTATTACGTCTTTTTCACTTAGAAGAATAATTTTAATTTTGAAAATAGCTTCTGGAAAAAAGATTAAGAAGTGCTCGCTCCCTACTGTATCTTCTTTCAGACTGGCAGTTTCCACTAGCTTTCCTCTAAAGCATAAACAAATATAACCATCAGATTGCTATAGTTAGTGCTACATTCTAGTCTGATCATAAAACAACCCCAGCTGATCCTATAGCTTGCTGTTTTCAATTTTTTAAACCTTTTCTCCACGATTTCATTCAGTTTAGATAAACCTGTTATAATTCAGACATTTTTCAAGCTCCTTTACCAACATAAATTATCCCATTAAAAGAAAATAATTGCAAACTGAGCAGAATAGCGCCTTCTAGCTGTTTGCTGGCTCTTATTATTTCCATCGCGCTTTTCCAGTGAAAATCCTTCCAAGGCGTCTTATAAATAGAACCAAATTACAATGATAACAGCGGAGTAATGGCAACAAAATACAAAATCCACCCGTACCTTTGCTCTTTCTGTAAAGAGCCACATTTGGGCCTATGGAGAGAACAGATATAGCCCAGATGGAGCATCTCTGATGCCTTTTTTGGATAAAGGTGCAGGACAAAATGGTGCACCTTCCCAAATTCCACCTGGGTTTTCTATCAGCGTCTTCTACCTTATATAAGACAGCAGACTAGTCTTGAAAGACAGGGCAGCTACATGGTACTCAATGCTGTCATTCAAAACAGAGAAACACCAGGAGGCGGGATGCCACCCCTGCACTCTTCACACCATCCATCGTTTGTTGTTTGAAACAACCACCCAATTCTGAATAATGATTAATCTGGATTGGAATGGTAGAAGTGAAACAATGGATTTTGCGTATCTTCAGGAGGGAGAAGAAATAGTGGGGAAAAGGAGGGAGATGAGTTTGCTCCAACAATATAGGACAATCTTGTTGAAGCAATCTCTAGAATCCTCTTCTCTGTTGTCTTCTTCCTACTATTCTCCCTGCTCTGGATGGCAAAGCTCCATATTCCAGCAACATTGAGGAATATTGCATTTAAAAACTTAGATTACTTAGTTATTTGTTTGCATATTACTTTCTATTTAAAAGATTTGTATGGCCAGCTCTTTTGTGAGCTGGGCAACTCACAAACGAAACAGACGTACGTCAGCAGTATCATAAAACACATTTGCTTCTTAGCAAATTGAAACTTCAAATTCTGCCGATCAGTCAAGATACGCAAACTCAATCTACACTATATAATGTGTGCCCAAATTGAAAGCATCCAATGCCTGAGTGTCCAACAAGTTTGAAAGACCTACTGGCTGGAAGAAAGAAAGATCTGTTTTGCCAACCCAGCAGTTTTTAAAATGCCTTTTAGCGTGAGCAATGAGAAGAAATCCATTTAGATCTGTCAGGGTACCTATTAGAAAAAAAAGCAATTCATCAGGACTTCCTTGTTGGGCCAGATAAGAGGCACATTAAAAGAACAACTCTTAAGTCATCTCAGGTTGCCAGACCTGAGATGACACCATTTCTTGGAAGACACAATGTCTCTGAACATGCCTGTCTACCAATTAGGACTCCTACGTACCTTAAGATAAAATTAAAGTCTCTAAGGCAAAAGCACACCTCTGAAGCTGTTATGGGTAAACATCCTGCCAGAAGCTCTCCTACCCCTGCTATCTTTGCATGCTGATCTTGCTAATGACATGTGTCAATCAGACTCGGAAAAAGACAAAAAGAGAGATAGAAGAAGACAGATACATGTGCAGAAATGATGAGTCTCTGGTCTCTGCAATATGCATGGAGACAATATCTATTTCGTATCATTGTTGCTAGGCCAGCTAAAGGGCCACCTGGGACAGACACTTGAGTTCTCCATCATGATCTTATCTGGTCCCTTAATTCAGCCTACTCCAAACTATTTCCCCTCAACACCATTATGGGTTTAGGAGAATTATGGTTAGAAACATTTAGATAGCATTAGATTGGAGGTTATGGATCGTTGCTTTAGTCTAACTTTTTAAACTGCGGATAAGTGTTAAATTCTTTCTGTCTCAGATTTTTGATTAGGCCAATGTATTTGACTCCACTTAACCTAAAGAGGAAGGGAAACCCTTAACATTAATTGCAATCAGCATTTTAAATTTTTGCAAAATCCCTATCTGAAATGCCCTTGTAAGGAGTGAGATTAGATTCACTGTAGGAAACAGTGCCTCTCCGCCTAGGAAGCACCATTATGTAAACACATCTCAGCTGCCTTACAAGGCCATTGGCCGACCAGCCAAATGCCCATTAATTCAGAAGAATGGGAGGGAAAAGCCTGGAGTTTAAACCTATACACTGGGCTCTTACTTCCTTGCACTGCAGTAGAAAACTACATTGTGTTTTATTCTTGTTTCTAGTAAAGCTTCTAATGTAGCTAATGGCCAAGTCATAATTTGGAAGTCTTCTGCCAAATCTAACTGAGAGCTTAATTAAGGGCTAAGTGTCCAGAAACTCATGGTTTATTTTTTTCCATGATCAGGTATAAAGTCTGACATTAATGTTTCCCTGATTAATAGATTCTCATTCTAATCTACCCCACAGCAGGTAATACAAGAAGGGATATATTGTCCTAAATTTATTTATAGGAAAGGAGGGGTTAGACATTCAACCACAATATTCTGCCCTGCATAATCAGGCAGGAAATTATTTGTTTCTCAGAAGACCAAACTGCACATTATACTCAATTGCATTTCTTTTTCTCCCTACTAATTTATTGGTAATTGAAAATATATTACCGGCTTTTTCCTTCAGGTGGGAAAAAACAGCATGAGGGACCACTGCTAGGAAGGAAGAGAATGGATTGTACACCTCTCCCTACAGATCTATAAATAAATGGAGCAATCAGGAGACAGGCATTTGTAAGGGTAGATGACATGCTGTTTTGCTCTGAGCAAATTCCCACTTTTAAGAACAAAAAGAGGAAAGAGAAGGTAGTGGAAATAGTAAGCACTCATTTTTATGTTTCCTTCATGAGCTCTTAAGCTGCATACATGTTTAGGCAAATATGAGCTATTGCTAGTGTCATCAAATGCTGTTAATTTTTATAAACTGTTTTTTACAACCCCAGTACTGCTCAAGGTAATGTGGATTTAATTTATATCCAGATAATTAAATGTTCATTTGGAACATCAACTCTATCCTCAAAGGCTGGAGCTGAAACAGCTGGGCCATTTGATCTCTACAGGGTGGAAACATTAATGAAAAAAACTCAACAGATCTATATTAATTATCTTCTCACTTCTCTTTATGCTCCCCTTCTGGGAGACAAAGGTCACTGCTAAGTCAGAATGACCTAGCCAGAAAGCTGTGGACTCTTTCCATTGTCAAAATATTCTGGTTTTCACACTGAAAAGCCTGATAGTAATAGCAATAGCACTTAGACTTTTATACCGCTTCATAGTGCTTTACAGCCCTCTCTAAGTGGTTCATAGAGTCAGCATATTGCCCCCAACAATCTAGGTCCCCATTTTACCCACCTCGGAAGGATGGAAGGCTGAGTCAACCTTGAGCCTGGTGAGATTTGAACTGCCGAACTGCAGCTAGCAGCCAGCTGAAGTAGTCTGCAGTACTGCACTCTAACCACTGCACCACCTCGGCTCATAATGATGGCTGCATCCCCATCACATAGAGCTCTAAACCTAACCTACATCTCTTATCATGTGTCAGTTCAATAATAAAGGTCTTTCTATAGCTCTCAGCTCCATTTTATGTCAAGGAGTATTTCAGCATTACAGGGTCACCATGGGGAAGGAAAAATCCAGAACGATCACACATAAGGGGCAAGATTACAGTCGGGACCATCCTGTTTATTGTTTGAAGTTGACAGAACTCCTTTCTTGTCAGCCTTTTGTCAGTGTTTTTCTTTTCAAATCTATATACTACTAAAACTCTCGCCTCTGTCTGATACTATGTAACCTTCAGCTGGGCAAAACGGTGCATCACGGAACAACAATTTTTGAATCAAATACCTCAAATGGGCTAAATTACAGAATGCAACCAAAATCCAGAGCCCATGACTTTCATGGGATTGAAATTTGACAAAGTTGTGACCACTTCAGCACCACCATGCCTTCCAACTCCACTTTTCAGGACTCCAATGTTTACATGGCGCAAGAGAAGATGGAAGGGGTGTGTTCCTCTTTCCCACCTTCCTCTGGTTCCTGTGGCCAATCGGCTGGTAGCAAGGCTTGACGAGTGAGCGGCCATTGGCTGTTTTTAAAACAACGCTAAAATTTGAAATCTCTTAATGCTAGTAGCCGGTGAGGGAATACAAGTCAGTGATACCTGCTGGTGAGGTAGGACTATCTGAAGGGTTCTGTCAATCAATGGTTGAGCTTTCTTTGTACCTAGAAGGAGGGGGCCTTATGCACATGCCAGATTGGGGAGATGGAATGCTCCCTTTGTTTTCCTTCCCCACAACAAAGTGGCAGGCAGTTCTGCAGGTCAGCCAAGGGTGGGGGCAGGAGGAGGAGGAGGAAGAGAAGGAGACTTGTGGCTCTCTTGAGGGTTGAGAAGGGATGAGAAACAATGGAACCCTATATTTTACAGTAGGTGGAAAGATTAAAAAAAACAAGCAAGTGACTGAGATTCCTGCTTGTGAGGTAGGGCTGGCTGGAAGTGTATGGCAATGGCTGAGCGTCTTCCTTCCTGGAACGAGTGGATCCTTGGGGACAGATTGGAATGAGAAGAGGAAGTACAGTTTTCCTCACAGTCTGCCACTTACTTTATTCCTCTTCTCCCCCAACAAAGTAGCAGGCAGTTCCACAGATCAGCCGACAAGAAGGAGGGGGGAGGAGGGGGAAGAGGCTTCACTGAGGCTTTCCTGAGAGTCATCACAGGAGGAGAAATGGCACAAGCCTGTATTATATATGGAAAGAAGAATGACCAAATCAGTCACAGGTTGTCTAGCAAACTCTAATACTAGATGTATTTTGGGCTGGGGAAAAGGCTTGAAAGACAGAAGAAAGGAGCTTCCCACCTAATTGGGGTGGTTCTATATATCAGTGGTTCCCAAACATTTTCAGTCCACCGCCCCCTTGGTGCTACAAACTCATCCTCAGTGCCCCCCACCCCTTCAGGTGGGCGTGGCTTGGTAGTCAGGTGACCAGGTGGGTGTGGCCAACTTGTAAAATGTGGTGAAACTCACTTAACAACGCTCTTGCTTAGCAACCAAAATTTTGGGCTCATTTGTGGTCATAAGTCTTTCTTTCTTTCGTTCTTTCTTTCTTTCTTCCTTCCCTCCCTTCCCCCCTTCTTTCTTTCTTTTTCTTTCTTTCTGTCTTCCTTCCTTCCTACCATCTTTCTTTCTTTCTCTTTCTTTTTGTCTTCCTTCCTTCCTACCATCTTTCTTTCTTTCTTTTCTTTCTCCCTACTGCCCTCCATCTTTCTTTCTTTTCTTTTTTTCTTTCTGTCTGTCTTTCTTCCTTCCTTCCATCTTTCTTTCTTTCCTTTCTTTCTGTCTGTCTTTCTTCCTTCCTAACATCTTTCTTTCGCGGGAGCGCGTGGGCCCGGCCGGCGCCGTAAAGCCCCCACCAGCCCGGAGACTGCGCTCCCAGATGTCACATGACAGGGGACGCGACGCTGCCGGAGCGTGGTTGCCGCCCCCCCCGCCCCTCTCGCTTTCCCGACTTTGGCTCCGGGACCTATGCGGGCCGGGAAGCTTCGGGGCGCGCACCTATGGACGCTTCCCGGCCCGCAAAGGTCCCGGAGCTGAAGCCAGGAAAGCGAGAGGGGCGGGGGCAGCAGCAACTGCGCTCCGGCAGCGTCGCGTCCCCTGTCATGTGCCGTCCAGGAGCGCGGTCTCCGGGCTGGCGGGGGCAGCATCCCCCTCACCTCTTTGGATCGCCCTGCAAAGGGGGGGGTCTGCCTTTGCAGAAATGGGGCGGGCGCATGTGCAGCAGCCCCTCTCAGCATCTGCATTTCCAAGGGCCACCCGCCCACCCACTGCCCAGGCCGGGCTGGGTTGGATGCCAACCTTGGAAGGCAAGCGGGCGTGGGGGACCGCCAGGAAGGCTGCGTGGAAGGCCGCCAAGCATGGCAGGGCTGCGGGGAAGGGAGTAGGCCAGCCAGTTGTCGCTACCGGTATGGCGAACCACCTGCCGCCCCCCTTGCCCCTCTTAGCGCCCCCCTGCCGCCACCCTTGCCTCTTACCGCCCCCCTAAGTCATCCCACCGCCCACTTTGGGAACCACTGCTATATATTTTAACATTTAAAAAAATAAATATACTGGCATGGACTCTAATGGAGAAATCCATTAAAGAGGAGGAAAAAATCTGATTCTTCAAGTACATATTACTTAATAATTGGAATAGTGAAGCCAGAATTATAGATTGGCTGTTTTAGTACAACCTGATTTATTGAGTCATAGCATCTCTCAGTTAACTGGCTTTACTTCAGTGAAATGGCAATATACAAAATGAGCTGGAAGACTTGATCACTTGCCAGTCATTTTTTTAGTATCAGCTGACAGAGAATACTTTTACTTATTTAAGTAACATTCCCAATTTTATCCTTCTTCCACCAGAGTGATTTTTTTAAGGAAATCAGAGGTGCCTTGATTAGGGTCAACAACACTACCACGAACAGCACAACTTCCTACTGTTTTTTGCCTCCCTTTTATGCATCCATCTGGCTAAGGGATGCAGGGAGGAAGATGAAATGACCACAATAATAGTATAAGGCAGGGGTCCCCAACTCCCGGGTTGCAGCCCACTTCCTGGCCACAGCCTGTTTGGAACTGAGCCATGCGAGTGGCTGGCTGGTGCATATGTACGCGGGCACGCAGCTCGACTTGTGTGAGTGGCAGGCCTGTTCCCCTCTCCCCCCATCCCCGTCAGGCTGAGAATCCGTAAAGGTTGGGGACCACTGGTATAAGGGGCTTTTCAGAACCTGGGAAAGAGAGCAACAATTTATAAAATATATTAGTTCAGGACATCTGCGTGCTCCTCCTTGATCTGGAATACTGGTGGCCATCTCCTTATTGCATCACAGGCAGTTAGCAAGGGGATTAAGGAATCCCTGTTCCTACAGATAAATGAGTGCCTAAATATTAATTTATAATTCACATTTCTAGGGCTACTCTGGGAGGCATACTGGAATAATATAGAGAGCCCTTACAGTATATTAAAACAAAAAATAACCACCAATCGTATCAGGGGAAAATTGTAACCACTAAAATATGTAAGCACCTACGCCATAGAAGTTCCTCCGCTATCCTAAACCAAAGATCACAACTGGTACAGAAGAAAGATCTGTGCACAGTCTTTCTTAATTACAAGAGCTGTGAGTCTAGGAAGACCACAAATTGAACTCCAGTTCAGTCAAGGGCAGCACAGCCCCATAAGGACTAAGGTTGAGAACTCATCAGAGCCAGATGGTCATGAACTCACAGCCAGGGGTGGGTTCCTCCCGATTCGGACCGGTTCTCCTGAACCGGTAGGAGCCCGCTGGTGATCGGCGGGGGCGCCCGCACCGGGGCGGTGGGTGCGGGGCCGGGGGGGCCGCCCTCTTTTTTTTTGAATTTTTTTTTTTGAATTTTTTTTAAATTTTTTTTCCTTCTGAGCATGCGCAGAAGCCGACTTCCGGCACTGTGCATGCGGTCGCCATCTTTTTTTTGGCTTTGGGGTTTTTTTGGATTTTTTGTTACTGCGCCCACGTGGTGCGGGAGGGAGCGAACTGGCAGCGAGGTAAGTTGGAACCCACCCCTGCTCACAGCTAGTCAGTCTTACCTGTGTTTAAACTTGTTCTTCTCCATGCTGAGCTCTACAGCCTCCAGGCATTGTGAAAGGACTTCAATAGCATCACTTGGTCAACCAGAAGTTGTAAAATACAACAGTGTATCATCAGTATGCTGATGATATATGACTCTGTACCAATAGATAACCTCACCCAGCAAATTCAAGTAGATGTTAAACAGGAGATGCAAGGATGTCAAACTGTACAGCACTAGAAAAGAAACAGGGGCCTTACGTTTGACCTCTCCCTATTCTCAACACCAACAGGGACCAGTCTTAGAGAAAAAAAGAGAATCTCACAATACCGTGTCTCCCAATCCTCACAACCAGTCCATAAGAATACTGTGATTAGTAATAGCACTTAAACTTATATACTTCATAGTGCTTTACACCCCTCTCTAAGCGGTTTACAGAGTCAGCATATCGCCCCCAACAATCTGGGTCCTCATTTACCAACCTTGGAAGGATGGAAGGCTGAGTCAACCTTGAGCTGTTAAGAATTGAACTGCTGGCAGTCAGCAGAATTAGCCTGCAATACTGCACTCTAACCATTGCGCCACCATGGCTCAATAAGGTGGAAAGTCACTGTGAGATCAAGAAGAAACCAGAGAACTGAGTTATCTCCGTTTAATCAAAATATCAATGTCAGATATCAAAAAAGCATAATCAGTGTTATCTCAGTGCTGAACCTAGGTCTGAAATCACTGTAAAAGATCCAGATAATCCAGGTAAACCTATTTAGTTGCTAACCTAATCCCCCTTTTCAATTTCAATAAATCTGGTTAATAAGACTGTAAGAATTTAGTTTTCTTGTTTGAGCAGCTGCTAGGGACTTGACACAATGCTTAGAAAATGTCCCATTTTCACAGTTAAATAGGTCCTGCAAACCTGCCATTATGTGATATTCTGAATGGTGGGATTCCTTTTATTGAGTAAAACAGCTGTTGGTGGCTTCGGATTGACTACATAGAACCAAGAGGAAGGATACTGAAATTTCAACTTTTTCTTCCCAGGAGTTGATGTTCAGCTGCTTTTGTCTCTGAGGTGCCCTTGTCTCTAAGATATTTAGACTGGATTTATACACAGCATGTAATGTGACTTTAAAAAGTGTTTTCTGAGAAGTAGGATCATATTCTTACATATGTAACAGGATTAGAACTTATGGTGGTGACATTAGTACCATTCATTATGGCAGTAAATAATTTGGGAATTTACTTGAAAACATCATCAAGAAGAAAGAATAATGACGTTTTTATAATACCTTCATATACAGCTGGAAGATTACGGATACAAATTATTATTGAAATAAAGTAGCCTTCTGAGATCAGATATCCTCCAGATATGTTGGACTTTGATGCCATGATTCTAAGATCTGCTAGAATTCAGGGGTCTCCAACCTTGGCAACATTACGACTTGTGGACTTCAACTCCCAGAATTCCTCAGCCAGCGCATGCTGGCTGAGGAATTCTGGGAGTTGAAGTCCACAAGTCATAATGTTGCCAAGGTTGGAGACCCCTGTGCTAGATGATACAAAAAGTGCAGGAGATAACAGGCATATCAATACTGCAAGATCAGTTAGATTTATCCCTGCCTCAGGATTGCAGTGGGAAACTTGCCAGCATTATGACTACCACACCTACTTTACTTGAAATAGAAGATATTCAGCAATCCTCATCATTGTCTTAAATGAAGGGTGTAGCCCACAGAGCTGACAGGCTGCAGCGTGCAGATTGAGCTATCTGAATCATGAAAGAAAGCATTGCATTTTCATGGCCTAGTAGTTTATACAACAAATCTGGGCTAAAACAAGCAGATGCTGAAATGCATTCCATTGTAGCTCCATGGATGGTAAAAACCTTTTGCTTCTAGGACCCAACTAAAGCAACCTTTAAGTAACTGAGGTGTTTCCTCCCCTTGCTCCTTCTGTTGCTGCCAAGACATCCTGCTTTTTCAAAGCACATTGTTAAGATAAATTGGTTTGCCATCTGGGAAAGCCTAGGAGTCATTGAGAGAATCAAGTTTAACAAGAGAAGAGTTGAATCAATAGTATGATATGTTCAGCAATCTTCCTGCCAGGCATTTTAGTGAATCAGAAAAGGTATTATTAGCTGCCTCTATTTTTTTTATTATTATTTTATTTTTTTGTCATTGGTATTTCTTGTTTTGCAAGTATCTTGTTCTGCATGAAGATTATCATATGCAAGATAGGAGACTTTTCTTTATTAAATTTGATAAATGTCTGGCATTTATTTATTTATTTTGCCAAAGTTGTCGACTTACAGTAATTTAACACTATCTTTCTTTCACAACACCTACTATTTCATAACTGAGGTAGAAGTACTTAATCTAGTTTGGTTTCCTCTAGGGCCAACAAACAGGAGTTTAAAAATGGTGGAATTTTTAGATCAATACAATAACATTTCCAGAATTACTATAATATTATGTGGGAACAGAAAGTGAATATTTTTCTTTATTGTCTTTTTACTTCACAGAGTTTCACCATTAGTCTATTCCTTATAGATTTCATTATTGAAATTCGGTATTTGTGTTCCAGAACATCAAAACTAACAGCAAATTTACAATCTGCTGTGGAATCCAAGTAGGCTATAATAAAAAGCTCTATCTCCAGTTTATGAAGGATACTTAAATTAATGAAATTTATTTTATAGAAGGAAATGTTTTTGATGGAGAAGTGGTGATTATAATCTCTTTTAAGAAGATATTAAAAAGATTAAGAAGAACTGTGTAATTTAGAATAGCTTCCATTCAACCAGGGGACCTCAGTTCTTAAAATCCTTTGCCAGTTTGGGGAATATTGATTACTTCAAGAATTCCTGTACATTTTCTATTCTGATGTCAAGACAGGATTACACAGGGTAGCCCTTCCTTCCTTCCTTCCTTCCTTCCTTCCTTCCTTCCTTCCTTCCTTCCTTCCTTCCTTCCTTCCTTCCTTCCTCCCTCCCTCCCTCCCTCCCTCCCTTTTCTTTCCGATACTTTGATTAGCTCTTTCCTTCAATTTACCCAGTTTGCCTATTTGAATAGCTATTTCTGCTCAGAACATATCGCAGAAAGTAAGTCTCTATTAAAAGAAACTACCTTTGAAGAACATGTTTCCATCAAGAGACCTTCACTGACCATTAAACAACATCAAACAGACGCAAGTCTCTTTTTCCTATGAAAGGAGGGAGAGGGGAGCATTCATTACCATATTACTTAGCAGTAAGTTTTGGTTGGTTTTAATGAAGCTTAGACAGGAGATGTTTCTTATTTTAGCCCAGGCATTTTGGAATTCATCTGTTTTGAGAATGTTCACAATTTGGAAAAGAGTACAAAATGTTCCACTGTCCTATTGCTTAATAATAATAATAAAAAAAGATGCTTGCCGTGACATTACAGTATGAACCTCTTGCTTCGTCTTTGGAACACGCGCCCAGGCCCCTGAACTACCATCAGGTACTGCTTGTTCTCTTGATAAAATGCTGCTCTGCTTCTTCCTGTTCAATTAAATGCTTTGTCCTTGTTAGGGAAAGAAAGGAACATTGTATTTTTCTCCCAACCGCTCTACATTAAAAGCGAAGGTATTGATTGGCACCATATGACATTTTCTGAAGTGCTGGCTTCTGGTTTTTTTTCCCTGTGTTCAGAATCCCATGCTTGCTCCATTGCTTGGGAAGAAATTACAAAACAGCCTTTTGTAGCAGGAAGTATATGTTTTTTTTTTTCTGTTTGTAAGACACTTGTTTCTCTAATCACTATTACAGGTAGTCCTCGAATTATGACCACAATTGAGCCTAAAATTTCCATTGCTAAGCAAGGCAGTTTTTAAGTGAGTTTTGCCCCATTTTTTGGTCTTTTTTTGCCACAGTTGTTAAGTGAATCATGCAGCCATTAAGTGAATCTGACTTCCCCATTGACTTTGTTTGTGGAAAGTCAGCTAGGAAGGTTACAAATGGTGATCACAAGACCCAGGGACAATGCAACTGTCATAAATGTATGCCAGTGGCCAAGTACCCAAATTCTACAGTAATCACATGACCATGGGGATGCTACCACAGTCGTCAGTATGAAAACTGGTCATAAGTCACTTTTTCAGAGGCATTGTAACTTCAGACGGTCACTAAATGAATGGTTATAAGTTGAGGACTACTTTTATTAGTCCCACCAACACAGTGCAGTTTGTCTTTGCTTTTCTCCAGGGATGCATATTGATGAATAATACCATCAATATTAGCTACTTTGCTTTGCGTATTGTGCCTGAAATTCCATAAAATGGAAATTGATATAGCAGATCAAAACCATTTTGGTGTGCTGTCTAGGCAGTTTGATTTCCACTAAGCTTCTGCTGCAATTCAAAGTGCAGATTGTCTCCTCTAAAGCTCTACATGGCATGGGGCCATGTTACTTGTGAGACTGTCTTTCTTCAATTTCTTTCCCACCAAATCCTACCTCCCTCTGTAATGATTCATTCAGGGGGAAAAGAAACATAATCTTCTCTTTGAATGTCTTTTGTCTTGTAATATTATTTTTTCTCCTAGCAATTATTTTAAATGGAGTAGCTTCACAAATGACAAAAAGAGATGAGAAATGTTTCCATTATCTCCGCTAAACAATCAGAGCCATCACTGGATAGTCCCTAAAGAAAGTTTCCCAAAGGAAATGTTATTTATCTTCTCCTGTAAAATGGTACCTCAAAAGATGTTCTTCACACTTTGCTTATTCATATCCTTCAAGAGATCTAACAAGATTAAATGCTTGGATGGCATCTTTCTATACCACGAAAATAATATTTAACAATATTTGTTTGTTTGTTTTACTATGTCAATAGTTATATTCCAAATATTTAGCTTGGCAGCAATGTTAGAACAGTTGTGTTAAACTACATTCCAAAGATATGAATTCTATGCCATGAATTTATCCCTTTTTGACTTTTTGTGCTATGTTTATTCTCTTCAAAAAAAAAAAAATCCTGGGAACTTTAGCTTGATTGAAATACTATTCTCTCCTGCCCTTAGCAAATATTTATTGGCTGGATTCACACATCATATCAGGCATAGTTTGTTTAAATATGGATTGCTGAACAAATTATAGTGGCCTCATCTGGATCACACAGGTACACAATATGAAGACTAGGGCAACAGAAAGCATTTGGCCTCCAGAGGCTTTCAAAAATTGCTACTTAATCATAATTTTAACGTAATTGAGGATAGATGGATGGATGGATGAATAGAATAGAATAGAATAGAATAGAATAGAATAGAATAGAATAGAATAGAATAGAATAGAATAGA
>QLTV01003675.1:2372107-2410315 GCA_003457575.1 Thermophis baileyi | reverse complement strand
GCTTACAGGAAAAAGATAAGAAGAGGGTGTACCAACAATGGAGAGACAACCTACACCAACTTAATGGCATCCAGTCGAAGTTACAAGACGAGGATCTTCTGGAGGACTTACAATGTCTCCAGCATCTACACAAGGAACGAGAGAAGACCCTACAACGCACCGGTAACCTTCTCGAAGCCGATCTTCAGCTTCAAAGCGAACTTCAGACAGAGATCACAGCCGGCGAAGAGAATGTACACGAGGAATCTTGCAAGGTTTCTTCCCATGCTTCCAAGAAAGCCTCATCCTCTCGTCCCAAGGAAACAACAAGCGAAAAGGCTGAATCTGAGTTGTCTCATCGTTCACATAGGGCCTCCTCTCACGCTTCGAAGAAAGCCTCATGCTTTCACCCCAAGCGCTTGATTCAGAACACGGCCCCACCCCCACCCCATCAACAGAATGGGCAGGCAACTGTTTTGGGAGGATAGAAACAGATAATATTATCCTTTATTAATCCACCATTCAGTTCCAAACCAACCTCAGAGCACATTTCTCTGCTCCACTTCAGAAGGATACACCTCCTTGTTGCTCGTCCAGTTAAGAGTATAGGATTTCAGCCTGTTGCAGGCTAAGCTCTGCAGCTCCTAGACTACTTTGCAGAGCAAGGACTGACCTTCAATGGACCCAACACTTTTCATGCACTCTAATGCTTCTGTACCTCCCTATACCAAACTGTTGAAACAGCACAGGGGTTAGGGATTTTGTTTAGCATGGAGAAGGTTGCAACCCTGAAAGCCAGCCAATTAAAAAAAAAAATACTGTGTTTCTTTTCTTAAGCAGATAACTTTCTCCTAGTCATTTTAAAAATATGTCTAAGAGTTCTGCATTTCACTGGTTTTATAGCAGTGGTGAAATTTTTTTTACTACCGGTTCTGTGGGCATGGCTTGGTGGGCGTGGGCTTGGTGGGCGTGGCTTGGTGGGCATGGCAGGGGAAGGATACTTCAAAATCTCCATTCCCTCCCCACTCTGTGGCCAGCAAGAGGTGGTATTTGCCGGTTCTCCGAACTACTCAAAATTTCCGCTACCGGTTCTCCAGAACCTGTCAGAACCTGCTGGATTTCACCCCATTTTACAGTCACCTAAGGTAGAAGGGTTTCATTCTCAGATGCCAGAAAGCCCATAGTAAAAGCCCTATATTTAAAAACAAAAACCAACAAGCAAAAACAAACACACAAACACAGAGGGGGAATACTACCTGCTCAAGAAAATATGTTTTAAAATAAAGTTTCTCTTCAGCTTTTGAACTGGAGTCCTTCTGTATGCTAAGGAAAGATCTTAATCACTATGTTATTTAGCCACACGGACAAAGCAGTATTATTATTAAAGTGTATGCTGGAATGATGATTTAAAAAAAACACCTGCTTGTTGTGCCTACATATCTGTATTTTTATTCTTTTTCTATACATAAATTTACCTTGTTCATATTTTTGTGCAATTTTGAGACCCATGCGCAGAAGAGAAAATGATTGGCCATTGGTCTCCTAGAAGAGAGAGGTGGGAGGGTACAGCAACAAGAGAAGGTGCAATAGGAGGACACCATTGTCTGCGATCTGTACCAAACACCTTGGAAACTGTTGCCAAAATGTCTTCATCTAGATAGCATTTTCTTAAGCCAGTTTAGAGGCATGCTGGTTTGAGCACAGGACAAGGCCAACTTCAAATATAAATATGGATGTCCCCTTGGTCTGAAAATAACTAAGATGCAAACACAGCCTAAATAAAAAACGTAGTCAAAACCATGTTGTAAAAATATGGTATAGATGTAACCCCTGCAAGTAAAGAAGATGAAATCTCTCTCTTTTTATGTAATAATAATATAGAGTAGGAAAAATATAAACCAATATTAGTCCTGTAAAGATGGACATTGCATGTGGGAGTATCTAATTATTTATGAAAGACAGAGCCTGCATTTTCATATTTAGAAAATATTTAGAGCCGAGGTGGCGCAGTGGTTAGAGTGCAGTACTCCAGGCTACTTCAGCTGACTGCTAACTGCAGTTCGGAAGTTCAAATCTCACCGGCTCAAGGTTGACTCAGCCTTCCATCCTTCCGAGGTGGGTAAAATGAGGACCCAGATTGTTGGGGGCAATATGCTGACTCTGTGAACCGCTTAGAGAGGGCTGTAAAGCACTGTAAAGCGGTATATAAGTCTAAGTGCTATTGCTATTGCTATTGCTATTGCTTCAATGATCTCCCATTTGGCCCTGCTTGAGATGGAGCAAACAAAACATGTTGTAAATGAAGATGGTAAAGTTTAAGCCAGATGACCCATGAAGCTGGATAGTTAAAAAATTAGTTTAAGATTATAATAATTTTAAGATGTTTTAAAATTAGAACCAGATATCTCAATCTTTTCATTCATTTCCCTCTTTTCCTCAAAATGTTGCAATGAAAGCAGCCTGGTAGGGCTGTCATTGGGAGTGGAAGAACTGCAGGGTAAGGAACAAATTCCAGGAGGGGTTGGAATCCAGTTGGAATCTGTTCCCCAAAAAGTTATTTTTCTTCTGCAAAGAAAGAAGTAGCAGCATCTCTGAAAGAACAGAAAAAGGAATGCTTTTCTTCTTTCCTTTTGCCTATAAATTGCTTAGTGCCATACACAAAAATCTATGCAATACCATATAACACCTTATTGCAGATAAATTATTTTACTTTCACTGCACAATTTGAGCCACTTTATCCTCCTGAAATGCAAGTTTCATGCACAATGGAGGGAGGAAAGTGAGGAAATTGTTTGAGGATTACCACCCTAGGCTCCCGAGAGGTTGAAGATGGCACTCTTGAATTATTAGGATTCAAAACCAAATCGAAGTGAAGTTGCCTCCTTTAATCAAATATTTCTTTTAATGAAAAGCAAAAGCCAAGGGTAGGAGTCATATAATTCATAGTATAGAATATACGGAAAGGTTGGAAGGGATTTAGAGATTATCCTTTGGATCTACTATATTTTTCTGGTTAGATGATATGGACAGGAAAACCAGATTGGCTCAAGAAATAATCTGTAACTTCAGTTCTGTGTGGGACAGGGATTCAGAGCCATCATCGAGAGATGCAGCTCCATCTCTCTCCTTTTGCAAAATATGCAGCTGCAGTCTTCTTTAGAGGAGTCCATCCAGACCCGAATCCAACTAATGGTAGCATAGTTCAGCACACATTTTGCCATCTTCTCTTCTAGAATCTCAGGGGAGACTTTGGTGAATTCTTTGTTGGAGTCAATATGTACGGTATGTTATGTTCACTGAATTCTCATGGTCAATAAAATTGGTCACTCTATCCACCAAGATTTATTTGACATTATTTATTCTTGAAAAATCCTACGGTAGCATCTCCCAAGCAAATCATTCTTTTTAAATGTTCACAAACCTCTTGTTTAATCAGATGCTCAGAGTTTTGCCAGATATTAACAGCAACCTGATTGGTTTGTAGGTACTCTAGTTTTCTTTATTTTTCCCTTTCTAAAGATGATTTCACCCAAAGCTCAGCTATGTGGTAGTATGGAGATAGACTTATCTGAGCTTGGAAATACATGCATCGATAACCACCAGGACATGCAAGGATTGTAGAAAAGACATAGAAGTAATCCAGCAAGAAAGCAAACCATTTATAAGTTATTGCCAAGAAAACTACATGGCTATGAATGAACCAGGAATTGAATTTTACTCAAGAGAGACTATTTTATTTTAAATTATATCCTGGAGAATCTTTGGATTATTAAATTGCACTTCAACATACATTTTATAGTAAATAAGTCCTACTTAAATCAGAGTATTGATTGAATAAACACAGAATTGCACAGTAAATCTACCGTTATTTAATCTTAAGGTTCTTTCAACAACACACAGAACTGATTTTTTATTACATTCAGAACTTTGCAGCCATGAATACCATATGCTGGTCTTTCACTTGAGCTACAGCAGATAGTAGGAAAGACAACATGTGATGTTCTGAAAATTTTTTACCCTTGAAACTGAATTCACCTTCAGTGCTTCCTGCTTGTTGCTGGTGAAAACAATTGTGCAATATTACAGATTATTTGACTTATAAACACATATTAAAATATTTTCTAGTTGAGCTTAGGGCGTATTGCAACAAACAAATACAGCAGCACAAAGAATCTGCTGCTTTCCTGAACCAATATCCTTTTGCTCCAGCAAAGCTTTTCCTTTATGATCTACTTAAAAGTCTACATATGGGAAGCTGCAGAAGGAGTAGTTGTTACTCCTGCTGGGCTAAGGCTCCTGTTTTGTCCACAAGTAACATACCTACACAGTAGTTTCAGTTCATATAAAGAGGAAATAAATAAGACTGAGTGTGAATAATAAGCAGCATATGTTGTTTGTTTTTATCCCATCACAAAAACTCATATGGTCATATATTCATTAACCTGTAAGCCCCCATATCACTCTTCTTTGTTTTCAAAAACTATTCCAGTCTTCTCTTACTTGGTACCTTCCAGTTGTGCTGGAATAACAGCTCTCAACATGGAGTCCTAACAAACCAGATTGAGTGAAGTGCCCTACATAACTCAGCTGCTTGAATCAAAGATCACAAAAAAACATGGTGTAGCACCACAGGGATCATCCGGTATGAGCCTCAGGCTTGCATGTGATTCCCATTCTATCTTCCTTTGTACCTGAGAAAAGAGAAAAGTTGAAAGCTTCTTGCTGTGGCTTTGAACTAACCATGTGAGAGCTGAAAAGTAGAATTGCCTTGTTCTAGTAATAGTTCAGAAAAACCATGGTTTGCTCCTAGTTTCTTTTGGACATCACTGGAAAGAGCAGTTTGTTCAGCCTTGCAGAGGGCAATTTCCTTCATCATGTGTGAAGGCAAAGGTGGTGCATACAAGCACAATGCTCCCAAAATGCTTGTTCATAGAATACTGACTTGTGGATTAGCACTACTAATAAATGTAACCAATGTATCTCAGGTAGGGAGAGCCATTCATCTCTTTGTATAGGCTCATCAAGAATTCCACTCCTCAATGCATAGATTAACAGATTTGGAAGGGATATTGCAGGTCATCTAGTCCAACCCCCTGCCCAAGCAGGAGACTCTTACATCTGCCTCTACCTAGGATAAAACATACTTAGGGGAAATGAGTGGGGTTTGCAAAACTATGCTGCTGTGTGTTATGCTTTTTTAGGTGCGCAATTCCATTCCTCTTTCACCCTGCTTTTTTCTGCGCTGCCACTTGCTATTAGATGCTTCCTGAGTCTTTAAATGTATTTTAGAGAAACTCTGTATGTTCCTTGAAGTGGTTTTTCTGAAACATTATGTATTATTCTACTAATTTCAAAATTCCCCTTACCTTGAACTTACTGATATTGCTTGCTTGTGAAGTGTGATGCTATTATATCTAAAGAAGAAAAAGTATTTGTTAAACTGCTATTTGTACAAATAGGAAATATGTAGGAAATAGACTAGCTGCTTTACCCACCAATGGTTTACATTTCTATTTGCTACAAGGACTGTTTGACAAATACCAGACAATCCTCATTAGAAACATTATATTTTCTGAAAAAATGTACTGCTTGTTCAATACTACAATTCCAAATTTTATTCTAAAACCAGACACATTTTTATCTTTTTTGCTAGCTTATCTACAACTTTTGTTATTTATTTATTTAATTTTGGACTATAAGCCCTATAATTCCCAGTCAGTATGATCAATGTCAGTAGTGGTCAGGAATTATGAGAGTTATTCTCCTGGTACATTAGAGAAGCCTGAGTGAGTTAAGGTGTATGAACGAATGAAAAGGGTTAATGAAATGAAGAAACCTTAAAATATTGACAATTGACCATTTTTATCAGGTAAGTAAACATTAACAATTGATCCAGGTTCTCAATTTCTCTTTATTTATTTAATTGATTAAACAAATTTATATGGCCACCTAACACACACAGTGACTTTAATTTAATTTAATTTAATTAATTGTATTTCTATGCCGCCCAACTCCCAAAGGACTCTGGGCGGCTCACAACAGGGTATAGAAAATACATTTAAAACATCATAAAATATTAAGAAAAACAGTTAAAAATCACATACATACATATCATTCAAGGCCAGACCTCGACGGACTTTGAATTAGGAGGCAATTTTATTCTGAAGGTATCTCCCACCAGGTTCTTATGTTGACTTATTTGGAAAAAAGGCCTACAAGATATTTCAAAACTATACTTAAAACAACATTAGAGAAAGGAAAAAAGTATAAAAGCTAATATAATTAATATCCATGTGAGAAATTATTATTCAATATGTTATTGAAACCATTTTAATACCCTTCTAAAGAAGAATAGTAAATGTGTAGAACCATATCCCTGATATAGTGTTATCTGTGTTATAGTAAAGGTTGCTGTGAAGTATCCCATTATACAATATAAGCAAGTCTGTTCTAATCCAGAATGCATACACAAGCTAATTACACAACTTCCTGTCATATCTGACACTAAAAGCTTTTATTTCAGGAATTCTGCCATGTTTATACAGAACTCCAAGTGCTTTAAGAGAGGCTTATGTGCCTAATTTCAAATGTTTGTTAATGAAAAATGTGTACATTTACCGGTGTTTAAAAAATCTTTTTCACAATTTTCAGTTTTCACACTTCTTTATATTTTAAAATATTGTTACAAAAGTTTTGTACTTCAAAACAGTATTGATATATTCCAGCTAAAACACTGCTATTTGCATTTAATTACAGATATAAATATGAGTTATAAATAAATGCACAGAAAACCATTATTGGCACTATTTGTAATAGTATTGTTATTTTTTTAACTTCATCTATTCCTAGATGTTCTTAGGATATTAAACAAATGGAAAGATGGAAATTGCCTGTCTTTAGCTGAATTAGGTTTCATGATAATGCTTTCTTGGCCATAATTTGTATTCCAGAGTAGCATTTTGTGAGATGGGCGGCTATACAAATTTGATGAATAAATAAATGTTCATGTTGTTCTGCTTCTATCAAAATGTCTCAATACCAGGTATTTCAATGTCCCATATACTGTATAGCTAAAAGGAGACATGAACAGATTCAAAAGGATACAATGTTCATGTTCCTAACATCTGCAAATGTGTGGGCATGTTGCACCCTCTAGTCCTTGGATGTAACAAATGTATCCATAATTTGGTTATGAAATGTCATTGTTGTTAAACAATTTTACATTTTACAGGGTAGAGAAAAGACCGTATCTTTAGGTTGTTTTCACAAAACAAAAACTTGGCATAAATTCACTACTTATCATATGGAGTCAGCAGTTTCTAAAAATATTATCTTGCTGTCCAATTCAAACTAACTTTTCACCTAAAAACAGGTGGGCAATACTTTGGAAGCCAAGGGCTGGACTTAGAGTTGGCAGGGAGGAATTTAGAGTGCAAAACAGGTGAAGCTACATCACAAATGTGGTCAGCACATAGTTTGGAAGAAATTAAAAAATATGATATGTCAGTCTTAGCCCTTACACTGCAGTTTTCATTTATTTCCTAGATGTCCTCAAAAACAATTGCTCATCTCATAAATGCGAGAGAAATATCAATGGATTCTTCAAACATGGTCAATCTGCAAGCATAGAAGAATCAGAAAAAGCAGGTGGCAGCATCTGGCTGACCTACTTTGGTCTCAAAAAGTAAGTAGAGTCAGATTGTCACCTGGAGGCCTAGTTATTACTTCTATGGGAAACCTGAAGAGAATTCCAAGGATGTAGACTAGTTGGAAAACCAAGTAAACATGGCAGGAGAGAGTGGCAAGCCAATTCCCCATTGTTGCCAAGACAAAGACATGACTATAGCCACCAGAGATCAAACTTGATAGTAGTAGTAGTACCGGTAGTAGCAATGGCTTAATTATGTTACTGCTAAACATCATTAGCCAATTTTGGTGTAGTGGTTAAAGCAGAGGTGTCAAACTGGTGGCCCGCGGGCTGGATGCGTCACGCACAGACCACACCAACCCCAGCTCCAGGAAGGGAAAAAACGTCACAAAACATCAGTGAGTTTGACACCCGTGGGTTAAAGCATCAGGCTAAAAACTGGAAGACAGAGAGTTCTAGTCCCGATTGCAACACAAAGCCACTTGGCTGACCTTGGGCCAGTCACATAGCTACAAGAGTATCTTTATCATTTACATTAAAAAGATATAGGCAAAAAGCCCAGGCAAAATAATATACACAACAGTATTCCAGGCTCAGATGTGGCTAATTTATAACTCAGTATCTTGTAACAACTCAGCCAATGTATTTAATACACAGTATATTATGTGAATCTAGGCAACTGGATTAGTTCAGTAAACATTTGTTTTATTCCATTCAATCATGTCCAATTCTTAGAGACTGCCTGGATGTATCCCTGGAGTTTTCTTGGCAAGGTTTTTCAGAAGTGAATTACCATTGCCTCCTTCCTAGGGCTGAGAGAAAGTGACTGGCCCAAGATCACCCAGCTGGCTTTGTGCCCAAGACAGGACTAGAACTCATGGTCTCCCAGTTTCTAGCCTGGTGTTTTAATCACTACTCCAAATTGGCTAATGATGTTTAACAGTAACATAGTTTAGTACAAACTCAGCCAATGCTACTACTGCTTCTTGTATCAAGTTTGACCTCTGGTGGCTACAGTCATGCCTTTATCTTGGTAACAATGAGGAATTGGTTTGCCACTCTCTCCTGCCATGTTTACTTGATTGAGAAGCCAAGTCAAATAATAAGCCTGTCTGTCCAGGACCTACGTGACCCATCTTAGTGTGACATATGTGAATCTCTGTCCACAGTGCTGCGTTTGTATCTTTAATGAGAGATTATTAAAGACACAAACTGGGCTTAACTATCAATCAAGGGTTTTTTTTTTAAACTGCTGAGGATTGCTTAGGGAGTAGCCAGACATATCAATTGAATAAATACTTCACAATGGTAGGATCACGGGGCACTAGAAAATAATTTTCACATAAATTCATATTAATGCATTCAAGACGCAAACATTGTTTCTCTATGGAGTACTATAAGACTAATTACTTGCATATTTTAACTATTCAAAATTTCAATCGAGTTCACCCAGCATAGTTGGGAGGTCACTGCATAGTAAAAACTGATCTAGAGGCCCTAGGCCAACTACAGTTCCTGGACTGGAAAAAAAAATCAGAAAAATCTAAGATTCTTTCTTTAGTTATAATCTTACTTCAATTTATTTTAATAGGTGTAGTCTAAGTCGAATTAAATCAAGACTTTGTCAGTTTATTGTGCGTTTTGTGCTCTTACTTTAATACAAAGTGTAACCATAACTGTAAAGCTCTTCAGAAATAATATTGCTTGATGAGTATCTTAGCTAAAAAAAGCCCATAATTAAATCACCAATAATTCTACGCGTATATTATAAAACAAATATTTATTTTAGGGCGTTGTTTTTTTTCTTCCAAAATCTGTAATTTGCTTCGGAAGCAACTTGAAAAAAAGACTCTCTTCGCCAAACATTATAAAGCCCGCTTTTAGGTACATATCATCGGCCTTTTAAAATTTCCGCAAACTAAGCTCTTCCCGTATTATTTTACTCTCAACGTTAAAAAACGACTTTCGTTCCTAAAATCCAGGCTCCTCTGTAGGGATTTAAATTCCACCCCGGAAGTCGACTCTTTCACGCAATGTACTGTGGGTATTGTGGTTTCTGCTTCCCTCCAGCGTCTTTACGACGAGGGCGGAAAAACGGCCCCAAATAAACCACAACTCCCCTGATCCTTTAGGTCGGCCACCACCTCCACGCCGCGCAAGCGCATTGGCGAGAGCTGGTTTTTGAATCAGCGGCGTTGTTATTGACGCCATATTGCTGGTGTGGAAGAGTCACAGAGAGACGCGCGACGGCCACCGCCGCAGTCATCGCTCTTCATCGGCGGCTCCAGGCCGGGTAGCCTCCCGTCAAGCCGCCCCCACCGGCCTAGACACCCTCCCGGATACGACCCGGGGCGGATTTGCCGCGGGCGGAGCCTACAAGTCCAGCTGAGCCGGGCCCAAAGCTCCGGGCCGCTCCCTGGAGACGCAGGCGGAGCCGGCGGCCGGCAGGAGAAAGCCGAAGCGGCGCAGAGCGGTGGCGACCGGGCGTTTGACAAGACACGGCAGCTCGGGAAGCTCTCCTCTTCCTCGCCTCCCGTGTCAGTCCTTCTGGCCGCTCCTTCGGTGTGAAAGGCCCGGCCGGCTCAGCTGCTGAGCCCCTTTTCCTTTTTCCTCCTCTTCCTCCGCCCTTCCCCTTCGCCCGACTCGGCCATGGCGTGCGGCGCGACCTTAAAACGGACTCTCGATTTCGACCCTTTGCTGAGCCCGGCCTCGCCGAAACGACGGCGTTGCACTCCATTGTCCGCCTCGGCAGCCGCCGCCTCTTCCTCTTCGGCCTCTTTTGCCTCGTCCCCGCAGAAATACCTGCGCATGGAGCCTTCGCCCTTCGGGGAAGTGTCCACTCGCCTCACCACAGAGCAAATTCTGTACAATATAAAACAGGAATACAAACGCATGCAGAAGAGAAGGCGGTGTCGGCACAATGGAAATGGCCGCCCTCCCCGCGGTGGGGGTGGGGAAGTGGCAAATACGGGAGAGGCCCCCGAAGGGGTTCGTCCTGGGCTTCGAGGGGACGGGAGGGGGGAGGAGGAGGACCGTCGGCCTTTCTTTCTGCGCCGGGCTGGGAGCGGGCGGGGGAGGGCTGTGTGTGGGGGGGTGAATATGCTTCCCACCGCACCTTTGCTGCCGCCGCCCCCCCCCTTGGGAAAAGGCCGGCCTGGGCGGTGCGAGAGGTATTGGTGCGGCGGCGAGAAAGAGGAACTGGGGAGTTATCGCGAGGGAGAGGCGGTGCTCTCCTCGGCCGAGAAGGCTCGAATGCAGCAGCCCCCTTTCTCCTCCTCCTGCCCTCCCCCCCCCCGGTCTTTCTGCCCTTCTTGGATCCCTTCCCGGTGCGGGCGATCGATCGATCGGTTTGCTTGAAGCCATTAACTCCGGAGAGTAATGTGAGCTCCTTGGCCTGAGCTTATAGACGGCGGGGCCGATTTCCCCGAGCCTCGCAGCGCAGGAGGGGCGGACCTGGTTGGGGTCTGCCATCAATCACCCCACTCCAGGCCGTTTGGGAAAAGGCCGGTCCGCCTTGCAAAACGAGAGGACAGCTGCTTTTTTTTTTTCCCCCTTCCTCTTTAACACCGCTTGGGATTTTAAGGCCGAGAGTGTCCACGTTTCCTGAAGCTTAGTGATAATGGGTTTATAAAAGGGTGTGTTTAGAGTAGCAGCAAATAATGTACGTATGGGTAAATTAAGGTGGGTTGTATCTCGCTCCTCTCACAAAGACAAATTAGTGGCAACATCAAGCCTTGCTGGGTTGTCCCTCTGATGGTAGGGATTACCTCACCTTACCTCACAGTGTGGTTTCTCATAATGACTGTAACTGGCTTTTTCTCCAGTATTATTTTCATATCTATCTTGCCTTTTAAGAAAAGGCTTTTGTTTCTTCTCACTCATCGCAACAATTCTCATTCCATAATTGTCAAAGTGTACCTGCCTGTTGGGAATGTTGATTTTGGATCAGTTCGTAAGCTAGGTTGAGATAGATGGCATTGCCATATTAGTAAGGAGTGACACTCTATAAATATGATTACATAGTAAATTCTTTTGAAATGAGCTTTAGACCTTGGAAATGTCTTTGATTTTGAAGGATGCTTTCTTAATGGAAATTTTAAATTATTACAAGGTCAGAGGTTATGATATTCATCTTTTCTCCTGAGACTATAGGTTACAATCTGAAATATTAATACCATGGCCTATAAATTGGATAAGCAATTGGCACCCCTAAACTCGTGTGAATTTTATCCTACTTTCAACATTCTGCAATCAAATAATTTGATTCTGCCTTGACATTTGAGGGAAAGGATTAGATGATATGGTACTGAGCATTTATTTAGTATCCTAATTTATGTGCTACTGCTGATTTTAATGGGATGCTAGAAATGTTGGAATATTTCCCGAGTGAGCAGCTTTTAGAGTCAGTGGGACAAATTATGTATCTTCATCATTGTTATAAAGTAACCATTGTTAAAACTAAATGCAGCCAACTGTTTATTACCACATAAAGTGGGTGACTTCACTGAAAGTAGAAAGAAATATTCATCTTAATGAATATTTAATGTAAGTAGGGGTTTAAAATTGATTCAGTGCAGTGGACAGCTAGGCATCTCAAGTCATTAAACAGCTTGCAGTCATTGGAAAACACACTTTTGAAACATAAGGAGCTCCTGGAGAAACCTATTAAAGAATAACGCTGTTGAAAGGTATAAATGGATGGTTGGCTAAGCTAAGCAATTCCATTTAAAATAGAATACAGACAGGTTAATTGTGCAGAAACAGCCTTGTATTTAAATATTTAATAATGAGGTTTCTAAGATACTAATTAAGACAGGAGATCAATAATTCCGCACACACATAATTGTGTAATTGTATGAAATCTGTCACTCAGATATGTTCCTTTGAAGTGTGTGTTCACAATATATAAATACATTTTCATTGTATTAAAAACTTGCATTTCTGCCTATAAAAATGCATCATAAAAAAATCTATTATGATGTAACATTCTGATCTAATAAAGATAGGCATATACTTAAACTAATGAGAACTAGTGTAGTTTGTTGGGTAAAGCTAGGGAAATCCAAGTACAAGCTCCTTTGCTCTGCCACTATGAAAACTTACTGAGCAGCTTTGAAATGTCCATTCTCTTGGTTGAACCTGTCTTACAGGGAATTTGCACCTGAAACATCTTTGCTGTGGAAGAATAACAGTGTTACTGCCTAATGAATCATAAGAATCATAGAATGAAAGAGTTGGCGGGGTCTTGGTGGTTATCTGGTCTAACCCATACCCAGTGAAGCATTCTACTACTTATAGCATCACTAGAAATACTTTAATTGTTAATTGTGGTGTGTCAACATTTGCATTTACAGTTTTCAGTTGAGTATTGTATAGATTTTTATAGAAATGTGTGGTGTTCCTTGGTGATGAATCTGTTATAGCATGGCTTTAATGTTAATGCTACTTTCTGATAACTTAATATTCTTTGAGGAATGATAGATGCTGCAGAACGCCTTTGGCATATTTCATAGTTCGTTGCTAGTTGTCATATTTCTATTATGGGGGCAGTTGATAGAAAACAGATGTCACACACAACACAGGTGCCACTATTTGTAGTGGCTGCAGTTGATATTTCATTAAACATTTTAGAAAATTTCTGTATCACATGTTGATTTTCAAGGCAGCGTCTATAGATTCAGTGAACAAAATAACGTTAACCACAACTCCTAGAACCGTGATGGTGAACCTATGGCACGTGGAGCCGTTGCCCTAGCTCAGCTCCAGTGCACATGCATGCGCCGGCCAGCTGATTTTCAGCTGGCGCCACCCCTCCCAGGAGTCTCCACGTGGCCCGTTTTGGATGCCAGGTAAGTACAGGGCTCACGCAGAGGCTCTGGGAGGGCGTTTTCGGCCTGTGGGGGAGGCTGTTTTCGCCCTCCCCAGGCTCCAAGAAAGCCTCTGGAGCCTGGGGAGAGCGAAAAACGGGCCTACCAGGCCCACGGGAAGTCAGGAAACGGGCAAAACGGAGGCTTCAGGGAGGCCTGCTAGGCCCAAAATGGAGCACGGGGGGGGGTCGTGTGCACATACGTGGGGGACGGCATGGGGGGCATTGAATTATGGGTGTGTGCGCGCTTGCTTGCTTTCAGCTACTGAGGAAAAAAAGGTTCGCTATCACTGTCCTAGAATATCCAGGCAGCACTGCCAACAGTGTGGAATGCTGGGAGTTCTAATTCAATGATTTATAATATTTCACTTAAATAAATAGCACAAGTACCCTTCTACCATAAAATAGGTCAGTTTTAAAATGATCAATGCAGTTTTTGTAGATAATAATAAAATATTAAATTATTTCCCAGTTGTAAGATCATCTTTAATATGACGTGTATGGAAAAATATGCAGTGAATTATATTACATTTTTATTCATATTTATCTAGAGCTAAGTTATTTAACAGAGTAGGACTAACCTATGTGTAAAATATAGGATTACATGTTAAAGTAATTGAAACAGTTTTATTTAAAAATGAGCATGATTATATTTGTATTATGGTATATCTATTCATTAATGGATTCTTTTCTGTGCCTTAACTTCTTCAATTTTGTGGAAAGTAGAGGATGTTTCAGAGATTTGAGATGCTTGGGGAAAGAGAACTAGAAAGTCTGATTTTAGAAACAGACTATTATTTGCATATCTGCAAAAAAACAAGTTCAAGAAGAGAATTTTGACTTGGCACACTCTTGATACATCAATTTTAATGAGAACCATATTGTGCAGTATAAAGTTGTTAAATTACTAGTTGGAGGCTTACATTTATTTACAATATACCTATTTCAAAAATTTTCACAGTTGCTTGACTTTGAACATTTAAATTACCTAGTGAGCACTATTTTAAACTTGTTCACATAAGTCTATTCATCATTTGATGACTTAAATGTATGACTGAACCATCATAGGACATATTTAGAACATTGTAATAATTACTGCCAAGATCCAGTGTTAATGGACTTGGCTTCCATTCATAAATGCTTCTGGCAACCTATGTAGTCATATGAGCCAAAGTCTTAGGACATTGTTCCAGTAAACTGCTTTTGCAACAACATTTTAAAACTTGGTTCATTGAATAATAGTCACCTAGTTAGTACTTTGTATCCCAATATTGGTGGTGCCTTATTTGAAAAGCTAAAAGTCTTGTACTTCACAATTTTAAAATAGTAAAGTTAGTTAGAAATATTATTGATGCGTTGATACAGTATTTTCCTTTATTAGGTGAAATGTACCATACTTTTAGTGTCAATTTGAAAAAACATGTAGATATTATCTCAGTTGATTTTTTTCCCCCCAGTTTTAAGTCTCCATAGAATATTTTAAATATCCTGTGCTCGCTTCGGCAGCACATATACTAAAACTGGAACGATACAGATTATTTTAAATATCCTCTTCAATATTTATTTTATTCCAAAAATAAAATTATGTATCTAATATCTAATTTAAATAATATCAGAATGATAATAATCTTTTCCCTAGATTTTTCTCTTTTTTCTTAAAAATTAAAATCCATACTAAACAAAATGCTGGCTATTCTGCTAGCATGATCGACATGAATCCACCTCGCAAAGTCAGTTCTATGTATAGTGCTTGAAGCAAGAATAGTCAGTATGAAGGATGCTATACCTGGAAGAGCACTTGATTGTCTTGAAGAACTAATATGTCTTGTTGCTATATGTCCACTGATTACTAAATAATAATGACACTTTTAATAATAGTGTAACATACATTGAAAATGTCAAGCTATTTATGTGTCAAAGGGAAACTGAGGTTATAGATGGCAAAATAATAGGCATAATGTGGAAGTGGTGCTGTTTACATTATTGTGATGGAACAATGTTGCATCATATTTCATTGAATCACTAGAAAATTGGGATATATGAATAAAAATATTATGAAAAGACATCGGTGTCAGATTGATTAGTCTGTAGTTTCTCCTTTCCCCTCTTTTTTTTTAAAAAAGGATCATTTGTCTCCTTTAGTAATTTGGTTCTTCACCATATATCCAGGAAGCCCTCAATATTATTCTTAGCATTCTTTACCAACCTCAACTCATTTTAACCTTTTGCCTTCCTGACATTAGCTTTGCCAGTCCTAGAAAAATCCTAATGTGTCCCCTTTTGGTGGCAAATCTTCATGAGTGTGCATATTGTTTAAGCTCATTATCTAGCAGCATTTAACAACAGTCTTGTAAAGGAAGTTGGGAGGATTTAATCCAATACACTTAAATAATTAAATTATTCAAATTCAGATAATTCAAACCACAATATGTTAATTAGTTAGGATGATTTTATTCTCATTTATAGTGAAAATGCATCTTTGGTGTTTGATAAAAATTTAATGTAAATTCATCAACATTCAAAATTTTTAGTTTTTAGACAATGCATACCATATAAAATTATTTTGTAAATAACAATGAATCTAGTACAAACTCTATAACACTAGTGAAGCCACTTGGAGTTAAATCAGCTCAAATTCAAAGATGAGTGTTGAATATTTTTGCAAATATATATAGGACAACAGCCATCTTCAAAATTGTATTAAATACAATCTGTAAAGATGAAGTGAGGAAAGCTAAGGCTCACAATGAACAAAGGCTTGCGACAAAAGTAAAAAATAACAAAAAAAAAGCTTCTTCCAACATGTTCAAAACAAGAAAAAAATCAAGGAAACAATTGTACCTTGCTCAATAGTAGTAACTGTGAGAGGGATCTTGGAGTCCTAATGGACAATCGTTTAAATATGAGCCAGCAATGTGCAGCAGCTGCCAAAAAAGCCAACACAGTTCTAGGCTGCATAAACAGAGGGATAGAATCAAGATCACGTGGTTAATACCACTTTATAATGCCTTGGTAAGGCCACACTTGGAAAGTATGTTTTTGTTTTCTGAAGAAAGGTAATATTTAACAAAACCTTGATAAGCCTTTTTAATTTTTTTAAACAATCATCCCTCTTCGGGTGCATCTTAAAATACAAGTTAGATTTTGTTAATAAGATTCCTCTTAGATAAGAGGAATACAAGATTTTTTGCTTTTTCTGGAAAGAAAAAAAAGATTTACTGTAATTATATTTTGAATGTATTATTCCAGATTCTTTGTGTACCAGTGGGATTGTCTATTACTGATAGAAGTTTGGTCATTCGAGTCGTGTGGCTTTTTAAAATTTCATCAGAAATCTTTAGCCCTGCGTTGGAATATTGACCCTGATAATTACATACAGGTGAAACTCGAAAAATTAGAATATTGTGCAAAAGTTCATTTATTTCAATAATGCAACTGAAAAGGTGAAACAAATATATGAGATAGACTCATTACATGCAAAGCAAGATAGTTCAAGCCGTGATGTGTCATAATTGCGATGATTATGATGTACAGCTCATGAAAACCCCAAATCCACAATCTCAGAAAATTAGAATATTACATGTAATCAATAAAACAAGGATGGTACATAGAACAATATCGGACCTCTGAAAAGTATAAGCATGCATATGTACTCAGTACTTGGTTTGGGCTCCTTTTGCAGCAATTACTGCCTCAATGCGGCATGGCATGGAAGCTATCAGCCTGACTGCTGAGGTGTTATGGAAGACCAGGATGCTTCAATAGCGGCCTTCAGCTCTTCTGCCCTTGTTCGGTCTCATGTCTCTCATCTTTCTCTTGGCAATGCCCCATAGATTCTCTATGGGGTTCAGGTCAGGGGGGGGTGCTGGCCAATCAAGCACAGTAATCCCACGGTCATTGAACCAGGTTTTGGTGCTTTTGGCAGTGTGGGCAGGTGCCAAGTCCTGCTGGAAAATGAAGTCAGCATCCCCATAAAGCTCGTCTGCAGAAGGAAGCATGAAGTGCTCCAAAATCTCCTGGTAGACGGTATAAAGAGGTATATACGTCTAAGTGCTATTGCTATTATGGAGGGTGTCAATGATGGTTTTCTGCACAACTGTCAGGTCAGCAGTCTTTCCCATGATTGTGATTCTTATTGCACCAGACTGAGACCATTTAAAGGCTCAGGAACCCTTTGCAGGTGTTATGGCTTAATTAGCTGATTAGAGTGGGACACTTTGAGCCTAGAATATTGCACCTTTTCACAATTTTCTGAGATTGGATTTGGGGTTTTCATGAGCTGTAAGCCATAATCATCACAATTATGACAAATGACAGCTTGAACTATCTTGCTTTGCATGTAATGAGTCTATCTCATATATTTGTTTCACCTTTTCAGTTGCATTACTGAAATAAATGAACTTTTGCACGATATTCTAATTTTTCGAGTTTCACCTGTATTTCAGTGGTCCAAGTGAGAGAATCGATGCTAGGGTTCTTCAGATGAGAAAATAGGCTTAGAAAAAGTATTTTTTTTATTTGGGAGGACATTTTCAGGGTTCTCCTTGTCAGTTCAAGTTTAATTTGTTTTTTAAGGATCTTGATTTATGTTTTTAAATCATGTGGATCCTGCAACAACTGTGATAGCCAGCAGTCTTAAAACAATAGCAAGTGTTACATCAAATACATTTTGGGAGAATTAATTTAGATTTCCCTGTTTTGTTCAGGGCACCTGCTACAAACTAATTACTTTACATTTAGTACATTGGCTTTTTTTTAAAGCACCAAACTCTGTTGCAATATTAATGGAACACTGCAACCATGTATGCTTATAATCAGTTCTTTGGAATTTTTTTTATCTCACATAAATTCATAAGATTATTTCTGACAAAACTATATACTAAACATTTTGATGACATACTTCAGGATAAAAGATTTTTCCTCAAATACTAAAGAATTCAGGAATGTAGTCTGTTCATCATTTTGTTTTACTTTATCTTTGAAGTCATGTTCAAATTCTTCCCCCTTTTCCAGGTGTACTCCATCATAGCATACTGTCTTTTAATTGACTGCACTTTTAGAGCAGTTTGTTAACTGTTCTCATTTTCATATTTTTAGTACCCTAGAATATAATTAGAAATTATCTTTTTGAATTCTAATCATTTTTCTGAACTATTTCAGAACCTTTTAAAATCTATTTTCCATTTTTATAAAATAGTTTTATTTTATTAAAAAAGTCAATGATTTTTATATGCCCTGACAGGAAATCTATACAAATGTTGCTGATGTGTGGAATAAACTGAGTCTGATTTGATGAAGGCATATTTAATAGATTTGTGATCAAGTTGAAACCAGATTCTTGCAAGTTGGTAGCTTTTCTACAGTAACTGTTGCTAATCCCTTTTAGTAGGAGGAACTGCAGCTGCTATCATGGGACAATTAGGGGGACGAATAAGATTCCTGCCTTTAGCAATGTGAATAGAGTACACTTCACAATAGTAAGTGCAGCTTTGCTAATAATTTTAGCAAGGGTGGCTAGTTGGTGTATTCGAGTTTCATGTTGCTGATATGGATTCCTTATGTCCACTGTGGTCTCCAATGGCCCTTAAATGAATTTGTTTGCCTAAGAAGTTCATTATTGTAAAATAGTGGCTCACAGTTTTCTAAGATTAGAGATTTCCTAGCTAGAAGATTGTACATCTGAGATTGTTTCTACTGTTTTTCTTTCTTTCCCCCTTCAGTATTTTTTTTCTGGGTATAAATTTATACAATTATTTATTGAGTTTAGTTATTAAAATAAGCTTACATTGGGAAAGGCTGTAAGAATGAATAAGAGTCCATAGCAAGAAAAGTTGTTTGGTAAACTGAAATAGCAACCATGAATTGTGCATCTGGATTCCAAAATAATATATTGGAGAGAGGCAAGTTTTTATGTGAATTGCAGGGCATAGACCTCCAAATGTTACAATTTTATATACAATAATTTAAAATAATGTGCTTTTTGTTATATACTTGGTGCTAGGTATCATTTGCTGGCAGAATAAAAATATGTTTCTGAGTTTTCTGTAAAGCAATTAAATGTGCTTGGAGATATAAAAAACCATGAAAAATATATATATACTTAACCGAAAGTTAAACTGGGCTGCCACTTAGCTCTAAACAAAAAACTCCTTTCCTGCCCTGAGAATCCAGAGAAATATCTTCCTTCTCTTTTGATTAGCTCAAACGCACACGTCTCTCTCTGATGTAAGACTGAATCAAACTGGGAGTCAGCCAGGAGAGGCGTGGCAGAAAGCTCAATGGATTCAGTCTCCAAAAGGAAGAAGGCGGAGCCAATACCCATACTTTGGATTCTCAGGGCAGTACATTGGAGAAAGATTCTCAAATATAATGGTACCTTGGTACTTACTCTTAATTGGTTCCAGAAGTCACGATGAATACCAAACAAATTTTTCCCATAAGGAATAATGTAGTGAGTTACAAGGCAGCCGACACCCACAAGTTCTAGCTTGTGCCTTGAGTACCAAACAAACTACGAGTACCGGGACAAGATTTTCATGTCACAATGGGTTGAGTACCAAATTCGATGAGTTTCAAAGCAGTTGAGTATCAAGGTACCACTGCAATACAATAGTGGTTGCTTCTGTGGACACTAATCATTGCTTTGGATGAGGGAAAAGAAAGACAGTGCTGAATTCTCATAGCAGAAAATATATAGTAGCTTTCAATATAAAATATACTTGATTGCTCTTATTGAAGATACTAATATGTATGCAGTGAACTTACAGGTAGTCCTAGACCTAGACCATAATTCAGCCCAAAATTTCCATTGCTAAGCAAGACAGTTGTTAAGTGAGTTTTGCCCCCATTTTACAACCTTTCTTGCCACAATTGTTGTGAATCAATGCAGTTGTTAAGTAGTAACACTGTTAAGTGAATCCAGCTTCCCCATTGACTTTGCTTATCAGAAGGTCGCAAATGGTGAACAGCATTAGGCCCACTGATAATGTTCTGTGTTTTCCCCTAGAAAATAGTAAGAAAATTAGCAGAACATAACCAATACCTATGTGTTCCTTCCACAACATAGCACTAGTGAAAACATAATTCATATATCTTTCCAGGTTTGAGACCAAGAAAAGTATAAAACATACTTCTTTTATTCCTCCACATATATACTATTGTTCCACTAGATAGTTAGGTTACATTACAGAAGCATCCAGAGTTTTTGCAGTACAGGTAATCTTTCACTTACAACCATTCATTCAGTGACCATTCAAAGTTACAACAGCACTGGAAAAAGTGATTTATGACTTTTGCAGCATCCCCATGGTCATGTGATCAAAATTTGGATGCTTGGCAACTGGCATGTATTTATGATAGTTGCGGTGTCCTGGGGGCATGTGTTTTCTTTATCTCCATCTATATCTTGCAGCTATATGAAAGGTGTGAATAGGGTTGGAAATTGTAGTATGATTTTTAGTTGATAAGTTTAGTTGATAAGTTGAACTTCTGAAACAATTGACACTACCTTTAATGCCATTCGTTAGAGTATTTTCTCTTAATTTAAATTGTTTGAAATGACTGAGTTAGAATTCATAATCATGTTCAGTACATTTCTTTTTTCTAGAGCAAATTCTGTACAATATAAAACAGGAATACAAACGCATGCAGAAGAGAAGACATCTAGAAAACTTTCACCAAACAGATCCTTGTTGTTCTACTGATGCACAGTCACAAGCATTTCTCCTTTCTGGACCAGCTTTGCCAGGTGAAGATTTTAGAATAAGAATGCATTTGAATTTGGCTCAGATTGTGTTTTTCTCTAAACAGACAATTCAAAGAATCACAGTGATGTGTTATTATTATTACTAGAATGAGTTTAACTTAAAATTTAATGACGTTTATCCAGCTGAATAGATACTGCTTGCAGAACAGGTTTTGGTGTTGCAGCAGCTTGAGCCATCCTTTCTGGGTTAGAGATCTTCCAGAACACACTTGTAGGATTTAGGATTAGGCTGGTGCAGTGAAGAGAAAAGAGACACGAGATCTTTTTTCATTTATTTTATTTCTGGTCTGTCAATTTACGGGCTTGAGGTAGTTTACAGTACAAGCAAAACAATATAAACCATCAACAAATCTGATTAAGCCCAAGAATTATCAATTTCCATGCAATAAAAAGATCTTGAGGGCCTGGAGGTTGGGGACATCATCACCTTGGAAGGCAGAGCAATGCATAAGACATGGGCACCACTGAGAAGGCTCCTCATCAGTCTTCACAGCTCCTATCTTAATGTGGTGCAACTTACGACTTCAAAATTTTACAACATTTAGGTTCTTGGAGTAATATTTAAATTATGACCTGTTTATAATATTTTAGTTATATCCTCTCTCCCCATCTTTTATTGAATGAATTTTGCATGATAAATGGACTTAGAATAACCCATATTTTATGTTCAGAAACACATTGAATTGGATCTTCTTTCGTTTTTTGAGAGGAACTCTTAACAATGCTAAGCCTCACTGGAAAGAAGAAAAAAATAATTTTGCTCTTTAACCAGGGGTCCCCAAACTTGGCAACTTTAAGACTTGTGGACTTCAACTCCCAGAATTCTCCAGCCAGCTGGCTGGAGAATTCTGGGAGTTGAAGTCCACAAGTCTTGAAGTTGCCAAGTTTGAAGACCTCTGTCTTTAACTATACATTGTCACTTCCCTGGGAACATTGCTATGAGACTGCCTAATCATGGTTCAATCAAGGAGAAGCAATGTAATCTGCTTGTTTCAGTGCAAGATTAAGATTGGGAAAATCCATGTTCTAGTTCACCCTTACCCATCAAAGCTGTCTTTGAGCTAGCCACTTGCTCAAACCATTCTACTCTATGGTATGCCTTCTTAAGCTTCTAGAGAAAAGGCAGGATGTACATCTAACAAAATTAATATAGCTGGAGTAATGGGGCTGTGAAGGGAAAGAAAAATTAGTGAGATCTGTCTCCCCTCTCCTGTCTTCAGGAAGTGCATTGGGGAGTGGAATTCATGAGAATTCTGGGTCACATTCACTTTTAGCCGTTTGTAAATAAAACATCTGAATGGGACTAGAAATTTGACATTTCTACCGTTGCTACATCTGATGAACCTTTATTTATTTATTTGGAAAATTTATTGTAACTTAGAAATGATTGCTCATGACTGTATATGGCAATTGATCCCGTGTGTGTGTGTGTGTGTGTGTGTGTGTGTGTGTGTGTGTTCGCGTGAGCCTTCAAGTTAGTTTTTTTTACTCTTAGTGACTGCTTAAACTAGTCCCTGCAGTTTTTCTGAGCCAAGGGGTTTTGGAGGTAGTTTACCACTGCCTGCTTTCTAGGCTGAGAGTGACTGACCCAAGGTCATCCAGCTGGCTTCCTGTCAAAGGTGGGACTAGAACTCATGGTTTCCCAGTTTCGAGTCTGGTGCCTTGTCCACTACACTAAGTTGGCTCTATAGTTATAATTATTGATTTTAATACATAGCCAACATTTAATTCAGAAGCTTGTACTTAAAATGTACTGAAGCCAGTGGGATATAAATGCAGCCATTTTCATTAGAATTTAAGTTATATGATTGTTGTAATCTGATTCTCAAAGTACTTTAAAGTGAACTATTATCTGCATTAATCCTCTAGAAGATGCTCTAAAGCAGGGGTGTCAAACCTGCGGCCCGAATGCGTCACGTGCTGGCCACGGCCACCCCCGTTTTAGAAAAGGAAAAAAGTCGTGATACGTCACGTGACGACGTGAGTTTGACACCCCTGCTCTAAAGCATACTTGAATTATCTCTGGAAATAATTTGTTCAAAGGTACTTCATCTGCAGCGTCACCACCACTGAAAAAAGAACAGCCCCTCTTTACTCTCAGACAAGTTGGAATGATCTGTGAACGCTTGCTCAAAGAACGTGAAGAGAAAATTCGTGAAGAGTATGAAGAAATCTTGACCACAAAACTTGCAGGTATGATAAAAAGAAAATGTATGTCAGCTGTTATTTTTTCCATCCTGTTGCTTGGCTTGTTGATATGAGTTGTTGTATGACTACATATTTCTGAATGGCAATTTCTGTACTTTACTCTAGTTTCAAATAATGATCTTTCTGCTTTGCAGGAACAGCATGGTTAATTTACACCACTTAACTTTGAAATCATTTAGTTTTTTTAGATGTTTTTAGCTATCTTTAACCACAGTAAAGATTAATGTTCAGGAATTCTTAGCTAACATTTGGTGGCTTTTAGATTGCTTACTTCTTAGCTTGACAAATTACAGTTGATGAGGATGGAGAGGAAGATGGGATACTATAAGTATCAGTTAGCACTCTATGTTAACTCACATTTTGAGAAGCATTTGACTAAATATTAAGATACCAACAGTTACTATATGCTGCAAGTTTCCTTACATTTTGAGTATCATTCATTAATAACAAGGATGCCAATCACCTGTTTTAACTCTTGTAAACTATTGAAATAAAGTCACATAAGGGTAGAATCTAGGTTTTAATGTAGAATGTGAACTATATCTCCTTTTATATGAGGAGGTTTCAATTGTGCAATAGAGCATCTTCCCCTTAGGGATGACTTTATTCTTGTGGAAAATGAAGGAAAGGCATAACTGTTATGCCAGAAGTTGAGATATTTGCCTATATCTTCATATATGCAGTGGAAATTATATTTGAGTGAATTTCTTGAAGCAATTGTCCTTAAGATGACTAGAAATATTTTAGTAAAATCTTGGTAGCATACTATTACCTTTTTCTGCATAATTAAGAAAATATTTTTCAGTGCTAACCAAAATGTAATAAAATACTGCAGCATGATGTCCCTAGGCCCGTGATGGCGAACCTATGGCACGCGTGCAGGAAGTGGCACGCAGAGCCATTTCTCCGGGCACGCGGAGCGGTCGCCCCTTGCTCTTCCGGGTTCCGGTGCGCCGGCCAGCTGATTTTCATGCACACGGGCACGCCAGAAACTGGAAGAACAGCCGCCCATTGCGCATGCGCGCTCCAGGAAGATGATCCTCCTGTTTCCAGAGTGCGCATGCGCACTGGCCAGCTGGTCTGGTTTTGGCGCTCATGCGAGCGTGAAGACCAGCAACAGGCGTGCGTGCCAAAAGACGTGGAGAGGGGATCCCAGCGGTCGCTTCCTAAGGGAGCAGAGCAAGGTAAGGCGGGCTTCCCTCCCTCCCTGCCCGCGCGGCCCCAGGCAGTCTGGAGCACCGGTGGATGAGCAGCCGGTGAGGGCGGGGTGGTGGTGGGCTACCTGTGCAGATGACCCCGTGGCCTGGGCTTCTCACCACTGGGAGCCGCCGTTCCCCGGCCGGTGGCAGCACTCTCTGCCCCCCCCACCTCGGCAGTGCCATGCGCCAGCCGGAGAAGCTCCGAATGTGCGGCCTTGCCTGGGCTCCTCCCTGCTGGGATCCACCGTTCCCCGGCCGGCAGCAGCTCTCTCTGTCCCCCCCCACTTCGGCAGCCGGAGAAGCTCCAAACGCGCAGCCATGCCTGGGCTCCTCCCCGCTGGGAACCACCATTCTACAGCCGCAGCTCTCTCTGTCCCCCCCCCGCCTCGACAGTGCCATGCGCCAGCTGGAGAAGCTCTGAACGCGTGGCCATGCCTGGGCTGCTCCCCGCTGGAGCTGTCTCTGCCCCCCCACCTCGGCAGCTGCTGGCCAGGGAACAGTGGCTCCTAGCGGGGAGGAGCCCAGGCAAGGCTGCATGTTCGGAGCTTCTCCAGCTGGCGTTGCCAAGGTGTGGGGGGGGGAGAGAGAGAGCTGCTGCTGGCCGGGGAACGGTGGTTCCCAGTGGGGAGGAGCCCAGGCAAGGCCGTGCGTTCGGAGCTTCTCCGGCTGGCGTGGGAGAGAGAGAGCTGCTGCCGGCCGGGGAATGGTGGTTCCCAGCGGAGAGGAGCCCAGGCAAGGCCGCGTGTTTGGAGCTTCCCCGGCTGGCGAATGGCACTTTCGATGCGGTGGGGCTGAGAGCTGCCGCTGGCTGGTGAATGGCTGCTGCTTTGTCTCGCCAGGGTACGGGCCGGTTCCTGGTTGTCCTCCGGTAAGAGGCGCACTGGCCCTCTTGGAAGAAGTGGGGGGGCACGCATGCGCAGTGAGGGTTTGCATGTGCGCATGTGCAGTGCGGGGCATATGCGCAGGAGGAGTGCGGGGGAGGGTCATGCACGCATGCGCAGTGCGGGGTGCGCATTGCATTATGGGTGCCGGCACACGTGAGTGCAACAGCGCTCTCACGCTTGGACTTTTGGCACACAACGCCAAAAAGGTTCGCCATCACTGCCCTAGGCTATGCCACTTGTGACCCTTTGAGGTCATACAAAATGTACATCCATAGACTGGAGAAAATGCTTAATTGTTCAGTCGTGATACTTAAGGAGCTGATACAATATGGATAGAACAGGGGGACAGTGGTTTTTCATGAGGGAAGACAATTCATCATCCCCTGACATTCACTCTGCATTTCTTCAGATTATACCACAACCCGAAAAATAAATTTTAAAGGCACATGGAGTAAAATAAGATTCATGTTTCAGCTAGCATATTCATCTGCGTATGACAAACATTGAATTCCATCTCTGGATGCAGTGTTTAAAGTAAAGGATATTCTCCTTGTGTTGTCTTGTAAAGAAGCACTTTTGTATATGGTACCTTACTTTAAATATTCCTTGATCACAGAACAGTATGACGCATTTGTGAAGTTTACGCATGATCAGATCATGCGACGATATGGAGAACAGCCTGCAAGTTGTAAGTATTTTAAGCTATTTTCCTTGATGTTAGATTTTGGTGGCTTGAGAAAATAGATAGAATGGGGTGGAGTGGAACTCTCTACTTCTCTACTCTTCTTTATAAGAGTGGAATCATCCCAAAAGTGGAGTGATCTTCACAGCAGGGATATAGTTTTAACTGGGTTTCTTGCTGAGCTTTAGTTGTGTAAATTCTTTGGTTATCTTATTTCTTGACTTGATTCTTTTTTCCTTTTCAGATGTTTCATGAATCATGTTTTCTGCATATGTGGGCAGCCCTGAAACCCTGTTCTGTTGTTGCAAGCTGTCCTTTAAAGACTTGCAACAATGCCATATTCCCTCTCCCCCCCCCCCCTGTATACACTGGTTATTTCAAGCTTTTGTCAGTGGCAACCACTCTTATGCAGCAACTGGTTTTGGAGTGCTCCCTGATGTCAGTACCACCTGGATGTGGACCTTTGCTACCTGTTAATACCAGTGGTCTCATTTGCTGTATCATTACAATTTGGCTTCTGTTAATAAGTTTGAAAAGTAAAAGGATTAAAGCTGGTGTATTAGAACTCTGCCCTTAACTGGTTGTGTAAATAAAAGTGTAGAATGACACTTCTGACTGAAGTTAGTGTGGTTTTCATAACTGTGCACTGCAAATTGTATTCACAGTTAAATTAGAATGTAATCCCTGGACAACTTCTAAGCAAATAGCCCACAGTACTGCCTGTGAAATAGTGAAGGAGGGCATTTTTGTATTCCATGATTTTTTGGGGGGTTAAGAATGGGTTTATATAAGTTCTCATTTTTGTAGGTTTTATTTATTCTATCAGTCTTTAACAAATGTTTATTGCTGCAATTTTTCAGTGTATCATTGTTTTACTGCCCTTGTAGTACTGGAATTTAGTTGAAAGAATAAAACATTTACTTCTAACCTGTGTTTTTACCTATATAAGTGGCATTTTTGCCATCATTCAAATAAAATAGATGTGAGTGTACTAAATAAATCTATGTTTAATATTTATTAGCTAATAGTTCAGAAAGGAAAGCTTTGTTAAGGTTGACTGGCATGCGGAGGGCTAATTTGAGATTTTGTAGGTAATTTTGGCCCTCATCAAGCATTCCTTCCATGTAATAAGTTGTATGAGCGAAGAGGGTATGGGCATGCTACCTTCATTCCTCCATAGTTTTCATCATCCTCATATGTAGAAAGGTGAATCTTCACTGGAGAACCTCCTGTAGTCACAACCCTTTTTGTATTGTTCCTCATGGAAAATCAAGTTTCTAAACTGTTAGCAAAGCCTTCACTGAAACTGAAGGAGTGGTTTGTTTGTTTTTTGTCTATAGGCAGCCACCTTCCTGCTAGTGAGGCTGGCAGAAATTATGGGTGAAGCAGGTGTAATCTCTTCATGTTCTTCTCACAGGCATACCTTACATAATGAATATGCCTGAATATTTTCTGACACTCAGAAATGTGAGATTAGCCAAGATGCTTTCTGAAGCAGCATAACTTAAGGAGCAACTACTTTTGTGTTTTTAGAAACTTTCTTCATCCCAGATTGAAGGTATTGAAAATTTCATTGCTTTGGAAGCAATTTGAGGTTGGAGAAAATTGCCTCAATGTTTATCTCGGTGGCTCTTGTTTTCCAAGTTTAAAAAGAACATGTTCCCATACAAACCTTATTTAACGGATAATTTGTTTTGACTTTTGTTACTGTGACTGAATTCAATGTGCGAACCTTTTTCTAGGGAGTTAACAGATTTTCCTACTTGCAGCTGCAAGGTTGTAAAGCTGTTGCCATTTATATGGATAAAGAAAACTTGATTAGACCTTTTGGACTATTTTTCACTCTTACGTGAATCTATTACATTGACTTTTTACAGTGCTGCTGCTACTGAAGTCACTACAAAAGCATTCTAATTATACTCTCATTCATGTTAACATTCATGTTTTACATGAGATCTGCAGGCATCTTGCATTTAAATACCCATCTATTCACCTCTCTGCTTTGAAACAAATTCTTTATTCTAAGCAAGAAGTTTGCATTCTTTCATCTTCCGGGCACATATGTAATTTTAACAAGATTTCTGTTACAGAAGTTCTGCCGTTTTGATTCATGGATTTTAAAATGCTTCCGCTGTACATTTGCACTGGATTGTTGGCTTTGAGCCTTTGAAAAACTAAAGGGGCAAGAGTATTAAGCAATTGGACATACCTTGCCACAGAACGGACTTAAAGCACATGGTGTAGTTCACTGCTGCTAAGATCAAGTGCTTTTGATTCCCTAAGGTCTGTGAACTATAAGAATATTGCTCTGAGCTTTTTGGAAAGTGATGTAAAACATGTATTTAATATGGGGATGAGGGGCACAGATGGAGGTTCACTGGAATATAGTACCTTAAATTAAAGTGTTTACATGCTGAAATGCTAAGTCTGTTCTTCTCCTGCAGCAGTATTCATGAACAGTTGGTAGTCTTGCAAGTAGAAACCTCCCTATGGGATGGTAAAGGAAGCCTTCTTTGCATTATTGGCAATTTGCTTTACATGTCATTTTTCTTGCAAATAGTTGCAGTGTCTGTCCCTTGCAAAAATGTGTTTGCATATTTATATTTGGGATAATAGGTTTATTGAGAGGCCCTCCCACATTCCAAAATGATTAGTTTGAGAATGTCAGTTTGTCTTTAATTAACCAAACTGAAAATATGTTCGAAGAAGAACAATAGTAGTGTTAATGTGATTACGATTCTAAATTGGACCTGGAAGGCTTAAGTTGAAATTCTCACAATTTACATGAAGCTTATCATATTACATTGGGCCAATTCATTGCAATCCATTCTATAGAATTGTGGAGATAAAATTGGGAACCTGCATGAAAACCAAAAATTTTCAGAGAACAGGTGGGATGTGCAAATGATACAGTAGCAGAAAATTGATTGTAAGGTTGCAGTTCTAGTATGAATGAAATTTAACTAAAAAATGTGGCTAGAAGTGTGGACAATATGATATACAAAGCAGCACTTTTTTAACCTCAGGGATTACTTTTTCTACAAGATTGATGGGAAAAAAAGGTACCATGGTGTTAAGGAATCTACTCATTGAAGGTTAAACTGACTTAAATTAGCAGTTTCTTCTAGTGCCTTTCTTCCAAGCTACGAGGGAAGCACTTTTGAAGTGCTTGCAACCCTGCTGCCAACTAAAAGGAAGCCTGCATTCTTGAAGACTGAGTGATCTAAATTGCTGCCTTGATAGACGGAAGGTAGCAATAAATTGAAAACACTGAATAAAACAGGTGAACCAAGGTCAACTACATGTTGAAGTGTATATGGATAATCTATCCTTTTATTTTTACTTTAGGAGCTTGAGCTATATATACAATTTCTCTGTATTCAGAGAAATTTAAGCATAATATATACATGAACTGTCCAGATTGAGCATGTGTTGCAATTTAGAGCTATCTTGTATAAAGAGCTGATTTTAAAATAACAAAGATCTCTGAAAAAAGAAAAAAGTTCAAAGAATAGCTTAAAGGGAGGGAAGTAATGATATTCAGCATGATGAAGATAAAATAGAAGCAGATGGTTAAGTGATGAAGAGATGGGCTTGAACTGGCATACCCTGCTTGAAAAATCATAAAAAAGTATCTTAATCCAAAAGTTATCTTGCTTCTATGCAAGCAGATACTTCTATGCCTACTTAAAAAGGAGCAAAATCCAGGAAGTCATGTTGTATACTTTATTACTGCCATTACAGTGGATAATATTTCTCTTAACTACTACAGAATCATTTCATATTAACAACTACCCCATGTCAGCCTTGCCACGTGATCCGTTTTCTGTTTTGTGGGTTTTATGAATCCCAAAAATTCCAGTTCTGATACTGCTCTAATGAACCGAGCACTTGGAGTTCTAGTCAAGGAAATGGCATTTCCATCAATCAAGATTTAATAATTTACTACACATACAGAACAAATTTGAGATAGGTTATATAAGACAATTTAGCACATTTATAGGTTGCTCACCTTTCTTTGCAATAGCCTTATAATGAATGTATGCTCAATCTACCAAGTAGTATATCTTCAACTAATACACAGCAAATTTGGATATCTCTGGAATTCATCTTCAAGAGTAGTTTAAGTAGAGTAGGTTATTTACTCTGTGGTAAAGCCCTTTTTCCTGCTTGTGTCTACTGCTTAGCATCCTCAATCTGCCCTAAAGTTCCCAGAAAGTTATTTTCATTTATTTCCTCATTAACCTGTTACATTCCAGATTCCACAGTAGATCACCTTGCATGCTACTATATAGTAAACTAATCTGAAGTAGCAGCACTCATTTGAATGAAATGCTGAAATATTAGCATGAGAAGATCACACCTAAATCAGAAAGACTGGGTGAGCTCTGTTACACATAGAAATTGTAATTAAAGATTTCTGTAAAACAATTGATGTGTATGAGCAAAGAGATATAGGTGGTTTAGTCAAACCTCCTATGCTCAGTGCAGGAAGCCACTAAACTATATCATCCAGCACCTATTTGAAAACCTTGAGAGTTTAGAGCTATTCTCAGTAGACTGCTGCATCACTAAACAGCTCTGGACAGCAAGACTGCCTTCCAACTGACTTTTCTTCTGATTTTACTTCCCTGTACAAGATGTCCAGCATCTTCAGCTACTTTCCATAGGGCCCTTTTAGACTCCTTAATCTTCCAGGGAGAGGTCTTCCGAACCCACTCAGTGTCCAAAAATAGATGCGATAATTCAAATATAATTTAACCAGTGCAAGTATAATACAATTATTTTCTGTGATCTGAAGAGAATAATAAAGCTCATTCTATTGGGTTTCTTTTAATTGTTGCATTACACTCTTCGCTTGTGTTCAACTAGTGGTCTGCTGGTAGCTGTAGGTCTTCATACTGCTGCCCAGGTTTCCCTAATCCAACCCAGGTACATAGCCTTATACTTGTCAGAGTGAACATTATCCTTCTAGATTTGGCATACAGTTCAAATCAGTCAAGGTTATTTTGAATTTTGATTTCATCCTCTAAAACCTTAACCAATCCTTAGCTTGGTATAATCTCTAAAATGTTTTACTTCGCTCTTTTTATTTACAATCTAAAGATAATTTTCAAAAAGAAATACTGTGGTTTTCAGGTAGATTGTCTTAGAAGAATATCAAAAAAAAGATACTGGATAATGTCATCTGTTTGGTTTTTTATTCTGGAATCTGTATTTCCAGCTGCAGTTACAACTGTTGAAAAAGCCTAGAGAAATAACATCATGTCATAAAAGCATTCAGAAAAGTTGTACAAAGTTCACATCCTAGCTTACATATTACACTGCCATTGTTAGAGGCAGGGCATCAAAGACCAACAAGTAAACATAATACCTGTATATATTTTAATGTGGGCTTTTTTTAAACTAATATAATTTATTGCCTAACAAGGTTCTCAAATATTTCTCTTAAATTCCAGAACAAATATCACAAGTCGCAAAATAGATTCCACCCTAATTTAAGTGGGTAACCATAAAGATGAAACAAAAGCAAATGAGAGTCCTAAGCAGAGGTAAAAGATTGGCTTTATTATCCACATTCATTATTTGTCTCAGTTCTTACCCATCTAGTTCCAAACTTGGTTATTTTTTATTTTTGCTATTTGCTAAAGGAATGTAGCCTGAGGCTACTGCAGGTATCTAACAAAAGGCTACTGCAGGTATCTAACAAATCTAATTTTTTTCTCCATAGATAGAACATTTTTGCAAATTGTGCTTATGCCAAAATCAGCAGCTATACATGAAGTAAAAGCTATTCTCTTCTTACCACAACTGAGGAGAAATAAATTGATTTCTATTGGGATGCTGTGAGAAACTCCAAAAACTACTTGCCCAAATTTACAGGCAGAAAATAAACTTCCTATGGATGAAAAAAAAACCTGACTTTGCTCCTATGAGTTAAAATATGAAAAACACCACAATTACTTGCAAAAGAAAACATGTTTTATTTCTCTCTATCCCCCCCACCCCGTTTTTGCAAAAAGGAGCAACAAATTATCGCTGGCATATTCTGCAAAAATCCAGTCCATGGAAGGAAAAATTTCATGGCCTTTCTTCTACCTCAGCGGTTCTCAACCTGTGGGTCGCGACCCCTTTGGGGGTCGAATGACCCTTTCACAGGGGTCACCTACGCACGCTAGCCCACCACGTCCCCTTTGTCACCTCATCGCACGCGGGGAGGGGGCAGGGGTCGCGGCATTAGGAAGGTTGAGAACCACTGTTCTACCTCCTTGGTGGAAGAAAAGGTGGCACTAGCTGGGTCTCGCAGAGCAAGAAATGAAGAGACTTTTCCATTTTGCCAGAGGGAGCAATGAGCTGTTACTGTTTCCATTCTCCCCAAAGTCCCAACTTAACAAAACAGAAGGCACATTCTGTGCTATTTTCCTCCAGAAAATTAAATCTGTTTAGAAGGAGCATCTCCCTGCTCTTTAAAACAAACTCCAATGATGTGTAGTTGCTCTTCAATAAGAAAATATGGGAATTGTGATGGAAGATGCTTAGCGGGGGAGATGATCCTCCTTACTAGTGCATTCATTTATTGAATCTTGGTACAAAACATCTGGAAGGATTTACACAAATTATGATTTAACACACCCTGGAAGAACATGAAGGATCTGCACTGATGTGTCTTCAATGCTTTTTAATTAACTGTACCCTGCCCTCCTTATGTTGGTCTATTACTGTAATAAAGATTTGATTTGAAGGCACTGTAGAGTTTTATACTGAATCTAAATAGCATGAATGAGCGGTTTAAAAAAAAAACATCCAGCAGATTAGCAGGTGTCCACTGAATCATTTTACTTACCTCCAGCCAGTCAACCAGGTTAATCAATCTGCCACACTCCAAATGAAGCTTGTATGCTATACAAATATCAGGAGCTGCACCAGAAATGGATTCCGCATCACATTCCAAGGAGTCATCCTGATAAACAAAATTCACAATCAAAAATAGGTGCTGGGTATATTTCATTGATGTGGTAATGATACCCTCATCTCAGATACATAGCTGGTGTACTATAATGCACATGGCAGCTTCTCAACATCACAGTGATAATGCAGGCATAATTTGCCCACAGCTGTGTTAAGTGAACCTTAAAAAACAGTGACAACCTCCACCCACCCCCCAATGTAATTACAGCAGGCCAGGCAGTTGCAAGTGAAGATATGCAACTGTTCCCGTTTATGGGCTATTTACTTGTCTATTCCATTTTACAAGACCAATTTTCTCGCCTCTCTGGCTCATTGGAATAGATGCCAGAAAAAAATACTACTTTTTTATGGAGAAGGCAACTATCTCAGATAAAGACAGCCAAGCTAAACTTCATGTATGTGTCTAGATATTTCCTACTGTCTGGGATGCCCCTAAGGTTGCAAAGTAAGAGTTCCTTGGACTGAGCTCTCTGACAGTGGTCCAGCTATCCTCTCCAGGAGCTGTAACTACCATCACTATCCTGTTTTAGTTATTATTTTTTATAGCCACAAGCAACAATAACAGGGAAGTTAGCATGATTTTTAACACTTGCTATAAAGTGTTATTTCAGTACAAAATCTTGGACATTTCTGTAGTACTTTATAGCAATGTCTAAATGTTTTGCCATCTGTATTGGCATCAGTGTGGCTGTAACTACTCTTGTCACATTCCTCTAGTTTGGTTGGTAGCTATGCAGGAGTAGATTGCCTGTGGCTTCTTCTAGATTGTTCTTTCTTAGTTTGGCTCCAGTCTAGGAATTTCCTGATGGTCTTTCATTCAAGTACTATCAGGTGCAGACTCGCTTAGCTTTCATGGGAATCAGCTGGGGTCAGCAGCTGACACCCCCCCCCCAATAGACATCTCTATACTATTTTATCATAATTTCCCAATGATAAAATTATATGGAGAATTATTTCACCAACATTTTTCTTAATGATTTAGAATGTTCCTGCAATAGTAATGCTACTGTAGTTCCGATAAATCTCTTTATTTTCTTTATGCTTAAAATGTTATTTTTGCTGTAGATTTTGCTTAGGGTCACACTCATGTATTTTCAGGAAAAAAATGTTAGAATCCTTGATAAATGAAGACAAGGAAGTACTTAGTATGTTGCTGAGCTCTTACAGCTTCAACTAGTCATGTGGAAAACACGGTGGCATGAGAAATGGACAAACTAAATTCTTCAAGGAATGACACTTTCAATAGTTTGTATGTGATGAGAAATGAGGCTACAAGACTATTGCCTTGCCCTTATTTCCTACCTTAAGATAAAAGTATGGATTGTTGAGAGCAGTGTGAAGAGCAGCACGTGGGGTGGCATTTAAATGCTCTTGCAGGGTATTAGCTGCACTGAAATACATCACCTCATGCAATGTTTGCATCTCTGCAGGTGCAAGGTAATTCCTAAAATAGCACACAAAAATTGGTAAGAGAGAAGGATATTTATTGAATTCAGTTCCTAATTCTATCATAAACCTCAGAAAATAAGCAACGTGTACGTTTTGTATTGCACTCTAGTATCATGGAGCACTTTTAGCTTTAAGTGTTAAAAGGTTTTTTAGTTGTAGGCTTCACAGACAGTATTATCTCTTTTTAAAAAGATGGTGATACCGAATTTTCTACATACCACTGACAATTTCAATTAAAGCAGAATTCTACAGTCCTTGATAAAATTATTTAGTGATACCAACGTCTACATGTAGCCCATTTGCACTATCTTCAGATTTTAATTCTATTATTCATTTGGAGCAACTGCACATTGGATCAGATTTTTAAAAACTGGTTTCACTCTAAAATCAGAATGAGGTTTTTTTTGGCCTGTGCAAAATCCTGCAATATATCCTGCAAGATATTAATAAACTCCACATATTTCCTCGGCTTCTATTCTTTTTGTTCAGTTCTTTCAGTGTTTCCTTTTTCTCAAATTACAATATTCTTCTTAAAGCTATAAACGTATCCTAGAAGACTGCATAAGTCAAATGTAGACTGGAAATAAGTCACGCTTAAAACTGTTCAGCCATAGTTTAAGAACTACTATCCACTTTTTTTTTTTACTTCTAGCATTGGTCATAATTCCTTATTTAATGAAAAAAATAAAATGGCTTTGCATTGTGCTAAAATAATGTCTTTAGATAGTTTATACAAGGCACAGTACAATTTTAAGGCCACCTTAAAATCCACTCTCAGAATTAAATAGGAACTGAAGCATTTCATTAATCAATATTATTATAACCCTCATTCCCAAGAACAATGGTTCTCATGAAAAACAATACTGTAGCCATGTCTCCAAAGTACTGAGGAAACTTAATTCCACAAATGCAAAACCACCACTGAAAAGACTGACTATATTATCATCAAAGTAATATTTGTTTAACAACAAGGCAAAATATGCAGCAAGGAGATTGTTTGCAGCTTCTGAAATCCTTGGGTGCCCTCAAAAATTTACCATCAAATTATAAAGTTGAATATGACAGAAGTGGAAAATTATTATATACATAAGGAGTAGTCATCTAACTGCATATGATTAATGATAAATTAAATGTTAATGAAATTAAAATCAAATTTATTGGTTGCCTTGGTCCTGCTCATTTCTTTGTCATAATTGTTTTATTTGGACTGTAATCGCGTTCATGCCACTTAAATTTAAAGGGCAACCCTTATCCTAAAAATTAAAAAAAAACACCTCTGTGTGGGTCCAGAAGTGAACTCAGCAACTGTGTAGACTTGGCTGGTGGCAGACATCCAATAACTTAGTCCCAAACATTTTTGGCAAATTGGACAACCTGCAGCCCCCAAACCCTCTCCTAATTTTGGTGTGCTGCCATACTGACGTTGGAATCTAACAAAAAAGCCCAACACAACTAAAACTACAAAAAAAAAGTCTATAGGAGAGAAATGAGAAAAGGGAGGAGATAAGGTTTATTCTCCATCTTATAAACTACAATCCATTATATTCAAACAGCTTTTTGCTACCAGTAAAATTATGTAAAATTGTGCAACAATTTCTATATTACTCATGCTTTGTAATTATTTTGTAGCACAGACATAGGCAAACAATAGTCCTTACGAACTTATTTGCAGAGACAAATTTCAATTCCACAAACTCCCCCCCCCCTTTGGAAAGGTTGAGACAGACAAAATGGATTTCACAAGCTCCTTAGAAAAAAGCAATGCTCACCTCACAAGGCCATCTATAAAGTCAACAATTTCAAAACGGAGCATTTCAAACGTTGTTAGTTTCTTTACTCTCCTTGACTCTTTCATCTCCAACAAAGTCTACAACACAAAGCAGTACTAATCATCTCCATAGGTATTTCCACATTATGTACTAAGCAGATTGTTGTGTGTGTGCGTGCAGCCAAATGCCTTAATGTGTCCTTTGAATTGCTTCTTCAATTGTTTAAGGAATGTCTATTCTTTAAATTAGAACCAGTTGTTCTTTTGCAACTATTGATCATACAGAAATGCAAAGATACTTTTACCAAGCTAGAAGTGATTAAGGTATTAAATTATAACCTGGGACATTTAGGTTCAAGTCCATCTCTAGCCATGGAAGCTTGCTGTGTTATTTTGGGCCAGTTAATATTTCTCAATCAAAACTACTGCAAAGATTGGTTGTTATGGGAAAAGGAAGTGCCATATAAATTACCTTGATCTCCTGCAGGAAAGGGGGCACATAAATCTAACAAAAGCAAACAGAACTATAGAAATACTAGATGATTCTTAGATATTAAACTGTATCTATTAGTTACACAATTCTTTTATAACAAGAGCAAATACAACAGTGATCTAAGCAACCATTTTAATTCTGCTTGGTTTGATTTGTTTTACTGAACAACACCACAGTTGGCCAGTCAGGCAAAGACCATCTTTCCATTTCTCCAGGGACTTGATTGTAGAAGAATTGGAGCTATTACTATTATTCTTACTGGACTGGCTCTTATATTTTTCTAGCAGACTTACATGCACATGAGAAATAATCAGAGAATCTGGTAAATAAAAACAGGGTAATTACCGTGTTTCCCCGAAAATAAGATCCTGTCTTATATTTTTTTGAACCCTGAAATAAGCGCTTGGCCTTATTGCCATGCACTCAAAAGCCCGATTGGGCTTATTATCAGGGGATGTCTTATTTTGGGGGAAACAGGGTAACACCGAGACACATGCACACACTTCGTCAATGTCATCTTTCCTTTTGTAAATAAGGTAAGAAATAACGAGTAGGGCAGAAAGAGGTGGAGAGGGAACCAGAAAGAAGCAATTTTACAAAATAAAACTGAAACGGTGACCTCAGAACTAGTTAACTTGCATATTTCTACATATGTAATATATATGGGTATTAAGATAATTCAGAAATACTGAACAGGCATGGTAAAGAACAACTAATAAGTACCGTCTGGAGAAGCATCTTCTCTTCCCACATTGGGATATATTAAAATTCTAATCCTGCATTTGGTTCAAGCTGAAATGTCTTCCTTTGATTAGTTTTGATTTCGGAGGGCATATTATATATACCAGTCAACTTATTACCGTGTTTCCCCGAAAATAAGACATGTCCCGATAATAAGCCCAACAGGGCTTTTCGGGACATGCGTTGAAATAAGCCACCCCCCGAAAATAAGCCCCCCCATTACTTTCCGGGGGGAAAGGGGGGGGCATGCCGGGAGGCGCTCTTTTTGCTGCGGGCACTTTTTTGGCCGGGAGAGCGAGAGCAAGTGAGAGTCGAGGGCACGCACACCCCACGAGACTGCTCGGCTCCTCTGGGCTCTGCCTCTGCCAGCGTTTTCAAACGCGCTCCTGCCTCCGAGGAAGAGAAGGGGGCGGGCACTTTTTTGGCCGGGAGAGCGAGAGCAAGTGAGAGTCGAGGGCACGCACACCCCACGAGACTGCTCGGCTCCTCTGGGCTCTGCCTCTGCCAGCGTTTTCAAACGCGCTCCTGCCTCCGAGGAAGAGAAGGGGAGCCTCGAT
>QLTV01003675.1:2345044-2369438 GCA_003457575.1 Thermophis baileyi | reverse complement strand
TCCTGGCTCCCCTCCTCAGGCAGCCCGCGGGAGTTTCTTCTCCCTCCCGCTTCCCTCGAGTGCCGGAGGCGGGGGAGCGTCAGTGGACACAACGCCAAGGAACGCGACGGAGCTACAAGTCCCAGGTAGGACGTGCATCTCGCGGCCCAACATGTTCCACCTGCCAGAAATGAGTCTCTGTGAGACTCGTCCCGCCACCGCCGCTGCCTCGTGGAGCAGGACTCTGCAAGGCCTGTTGTGCCGTTGCATGCACCAACGGCAGCAGGACCCCAGCTGTGCCAGTATGATGAAGTTTGCGGCAGTCCTGCAGTTCGTGCATGCAACGGCACAACAAGCCTTACTGAGTCCTGCTCCACGAGGCGGTGGCCGCAGGGAGGGGAGGCGAGGCAGCGGCGATGGGACATGCAGACCCACGCTCGCCGCCTACTGCACCCCCAAAATAATAAGGCCCCCCCCCGATAATAAGGCCGAGGCCATATTTGGGGGGTCAAAAAAATATAAGCCCCTGTCTTATTTTCGGGGAAACACGGTAGTAACATTAGAATTACAAAGTCAACAGTTAAATATGCTGACCTTTTGAAGATGATACAGATCTGTTTTCTTCTGAAGCTCTTCCAGTGAGGATATGGATTTTTCTTGATCACCACTAGCTTCTGTGATTTGTATAAGAAAAACAGCAAGTATAATTATCTTCCATAAAGGATCCAACCGAGAAAAAGAAGCTCTATGCACTAGCTGAAAAAGAGGTGGGATTTGGTTGGATGGACTTCTAGACACATATTCAGCAAACCCCCCCCCCATAGGGTTTCAGAGGACTGGGAGATCTTCCATTGAAGGTGACACTGGAGATGGCAATCGAAATCAAAGAACGCCATGGGATCTAGGATTTAGGTAATTTCATGCACATAAATGCAAATCAAGCATTCACGAATCCAGCATGTTTTGGGGGAAAAAACACCCCTCCTCTCCTCTGGCTTCCTACAATCAAACAAAATAAGATTAAGGATTTACTCAAAGAAAAATGAGAGATAAAATGAAGCAACACTGTGAAATCCCTCTGCAACACTTAATCCCGTATTAAGCCTTGCTGGGCAGATTCTCAGAAATTACAAAATTCAGTTCAAATGCCTTCCAGGCAGCTTTAGTTATTGTTTTTAATATATACAGAGACTTCCTTCACTAGCCATATATGTGTGCCATACATTCAAATAATTTGCACGGTTTAAGACAGTAGAGTCTAACTGAACTAAAATAAAACACAAATATAATGTTCAAAAACAGCTCTCTGGTGTATGTATGCAAGATTTTTATCTATTTCTGATGTTTTGTCCCCTTAGATCAGTGGTTCTCAACCTTCCTAATGCCGCGACCCCCGCCCCGCCCCACGCGCGATGAGGTGACAAAGGGGGCGTGGCACCAAGATGGCGGGCTAGCGCGCGCTTAGGCGACCCCTGTGAAAGGGTCGTTCGATCCCCAAAGAGGTCGCGACCCACAGGTTGAGAACCGCTGCCTTAGATACTCATATTTGTAATTTTATCTATCTATATACCTGAACCTGAAACTATTTTTGAAATAGTAATCCTATTTTTAAAAAAATAAAAAACACCATGTACTTATTGACTGCCTAATTCTTGTAATCTTTCCCAAATTTTTATTTCTTACAACTCAAAGAACCCATTCTTTTGGGATATGCAATATTATAACGGGCAGAAAAGAGCCAATGAGGAATCTACAAACTTATCTCTAGCTTCTGAACTGGTCAAATAAAAAATGAGGTAAAGTTTTCAAAGGAAGGAGGAAAAGGCAAGGAAAGTGGGTGCCTTTTCAGTTTATCTCCATTTTAGTTGATCTCCGACACCCTAGCACAGCAAGGGAAACCTGAGTTTGGAAATCCCCACAGTTGTTTTAAGATGCAATTAACACCCCATGCAATTCCGTTAAATACGCCAGGAATATAATGGTAGTCACAGAATTACACAGAATCAGATCCATGTAGGCCTCTGAATCTATTTTCTCTCTCCTCCCACTACGCACTTGAACCCAAATAAGAGCATCACCCAACAAACATTTACCCAGTCTTTTTCTGAAGATGCTGAGTAAAGGAGAGACCACCGCTTCCTTGTAACTGGTTCCACTGATAAACTACTGTTATCATTATGAAATATTTCGTTACCTTCAACCACAACCTGCCTTTTAATTTCAATCAATCATTGATTATTTGTCTTTCTTCAACTTCTAATTTGGCATTTAAAACGTTTCAGTTTTGCAGAGTAAGTTTTTATGCTGAGTTGACCAATAACAGCAAAAACAATGCAACAATTTAGCTAAAAGTCATTGTGTTCCTCAAGAAATGTCACTTTAAAATGCAATCCATTATATTGCAATCTATCTATTATTGTTTCAATTCTCAAACTAATGGGCTAAATTCAACATTAACAAGTGGACTTCTTTTTACTACTTGGAAGCCTAAAATATCTTAAGGGACCAGCCAAGTTATTCCTTATTTATTCTCATAATGCCAGGCATTTCTTTTTATAATGAGAGTAGTTTATACATCTCTTCAGTGGGTATGGATGTAGAAAATAACAATGGAATTAGAATATATAACAAAACTTCAGTACCTTCAAGATTATTAAGTAGATGCACGTATTTCTCCAATTTTTCTAAAGCCTTTCTAAGACACTTTGCAGAAGAGGATATAAGAATGTCCACACATTTTTCAAGAATAGCCACCAACTCATCCTTGGCCAACATCCTAAAAAAAAAAAAAAGAAAAAGAAACCAAGAATATGAAGAATTTACTATAGAAAAAAGGTATAGTGAGACAAGTATAGGCAAATGTACAACGATAAAGTCTCCCTCAAACTGCGCTTGATGACTGGTGACTGCACAACATAAGCATAACATGGTCTTAGCAATAGGGAAATAATCAGTCACCTTCTTCCTGCTTCAAGGACCCTCTAAAAGGATGCAAATGTCCAGCTGTCTGCAAGGAATATAAATCCTTCCATTCCCCACCATCCTGTCAGAGCTGAAGAAGCTTCTTGGATGAGAAGCGAAACGTCTTCAAAGAAAAACCAGAAAGTCCAGTTGCCTCCTGAAAAAAGCACCTTTGGGACAACCATGACCTGGATGACTGAGAATCTCTACAGACTTGAATCTTCTTCCATGTTTTTCTTTCAACTTCCCGATATCGGCTACATTCCTGGAATTTCCTAATGGTATCCGATTCAAATAGTAAGCAAATCTAACCTTGCTTAGCATTTCAAGATCAGCCTAGACTAGGTGCTCCTATCTAACAAATGTACAATACATGACAGTGTTTTGTACAGTGTATTTGCCTATCTTCTCAAAAGATAAAATTCTTATTTAGCATTATATCTACACAATGAAACAAAAATTTGATAAATCCTAATAAAATACTATAAAGGCAAAGCAAAAAGCAGGTTAACTTTTTAACAGATGCAGTGTGAACACAAAATTTGGCTTTGCTTGGCTTTGCTCTGAGTTGAATTCAGAAGTCCATCTTATATTTATCTGGGAGAAGTATGAGCTAGACAAGGAAATGGAGAGAGAGGGTCTTTATCACTGCAAGTTCTGCCGCTTGTATTTTAGACCCGTGCCCCTTCTGATTTGTCAAGGCCTCCCAGAAGATGGGTTGGGTCCAAGCAGTAGTTAATATGTTTTTATGAGAATGGTTCTGTCTTCCTTGAATGAAGTGTATGCCCCTTCTCAAGAGGCCATTCTTGGACCCAACTTTGTTTGGCAACTTTTGTCCAGTCTCCAGGATCATCCACTCTACAAGTCTTTTTATCCAGGCCCTGGATGAAGATTATCTGGACTTTTTTCAGTCAAGATTCAGACTGGGTTATAGTAGACATTGGTCACACTTGTGGATGACCTTTGAAGGGTTTGGGATGGGGGTGATACGTCCATCCTGACACTCCTGGATCTCTCAGCAGCTTTTGATGTCATCAACCATAGTAACCTTCTGGAGCAATTCCCAGGGTTACAAGCAGAATTGAAGGGCACTATTTTGCAGTAGCTCTTCTTCTTCTGTGGTTGATTCCAGTCAGTGTTACATTATAGGAGAGAATGTAAATATGTACTGATGCAGAATTAAGTGAAAGCAACGTTATCTCAAGAGTACCTTCATAAAATGCATTTATTTGTAGAACTTTTAAGAGTGTAATTTTAAAAATATTTTCCAAGTGAAATGTAGACATGGAATATATCAGAACATACTTTAGGTGCTTATGACATCAGTATAACTTAAGTTCTTCCCTTTTCATAGTTTTTAAAAAAATGAGGGGCAAAAGAAAGACACCCCAAAGTGTTTTTCATCTGGATTTACCCTTCCTTTTTTCCCGCTGCCTCCAGGTTGTCAGGATTTGCCAGGATAGAACGTAAGTAATTACATAAAATTAAAATGAAATAAACATTTTAAATCCATAAATGGAAAGCTTTAGAAATACTGTATACATTCAGAGGTGTATAAATGAAATCATGTTTGAACAGTTAGGTTGGGTTTTGCTGAAGTTTCCATTCTCTACAATCCCCTGCGCAGGATCTCCAAGCTACGGTATGTCTGACAGGAAAACCTTGAAAATACAACTTGAGTTGTATTCTACTGCACTGGAGAAAAAAAAACTGGGAGCCGCTGCTCTTTCTTTCTACTTTCCACTCCTTCCTCCCTCCTTTCTCCTTTCCTTAAGTTTCTCTTCATATTTTATATTATAACAAACCCTAATAAAAAATAAATTAAAGAAAGAAATGTTAATTGGAGGGCCTCAACTGGTGCAGAAATGAGAAAATTGGAAAACTTGAAAAAGGGACCATTGCAGAAGCATAAATATTTTTCTCTTTGGGCAAAATACTCCTGGATCCAAGCCACAGTATTTCAGATCTTCTTAGTTATACTTGAATGAAATCTCTACTTAATTACACTTCTAGATAATCTTTATAAAAGTATATTGGGCAAAAAAAAAAGTCCCTGTATATAGGATTATGTTATAATTAGCATAATCCAAAATGAAAAGAAAAATAATTGGAGAGGGAGTGAAGAAACATTACCCAAATTCCATAACCAATTCCTGAAATCGCATTTGCCTATCCCATCCATCCGTCCATCCGTCCATCCATCCGTCTATCCATTCAATTTACACAGCTACCCTTCTGACAAGTGTGACTCTCATCTCAGCATTACACATACATAGCATTATATCTACACATACACACGTGCCATAGGACAGCTTGAGTGGTATACTGATTAGTGTATTAGGCCTGGATCATGATGATTCAGGTTTAAATTTCTATATTTTTATTTTCATCACTGGATTAACTGAATTCAAAGAGTTGTTCCATTGAGTCCTTGGAGAAAAGACTGAAGGATAAAAAAATTAAACAGACCCATGAGCTGAGTAGTTTCATCCAAAGATCAAGCAGTCTGAATGAAAAAAAAAGTAGGATTTGGCTGTGCAATCCAGCTGGCAATCCCACTAACAAAGGACATTAAAAACTTATTTTATATAAAAAAATATATGATCAGTTGCCAAAAAAAAATGACACAACAACAAAAAAAACCCCAAACCACTACTCCTCTGGTAACACATTTCTAACCCCAAGTTCTTTTAAATAGCTAATTGAGACTTTAATATGTCTTGAACACAAGAAAGAAATGGAAAGAGAGCTACCTCACCAGCTGCATGGCAGACTCATATTCCTCTCTTTCCCATACACTTTTTTCCAAACATGCACAATACAGCTCTCTGATCTGTAATACAGGAAATGTTTTGTAAATATTAAATTAATGAAATGTTCATTTTTACCAATTTGTTACTTACAATCAAAGCTTTATAAATTGTAAGGCTTCACTGATCTCCTACACTATCCAGGAATGTTAGTTCAATAATAATAAAGTAAGTACATACAATTAATGTGGACAGATTCACACTGTAAAAATAAACTGCTTTTACTGCCTTACAATAAATGTATTTTTTTATTATCTCTTTCCCACCCTGAGGTATATTTTTCAGTATTCGCTTCTCAGAAGTAGCCGGGACAATTTGACTAAACCTAATTATTTCAATGTCAAAAGGGCTATAAAATACGTTCAAGGCCCTTTTGTCTTTGAATATATTGAGTGGCCTGGCAGTAAAAAAGAGTTAGTGTTGTTTTATCTTACTGCACTGCAGGCAAAATAAAGAAAAAGCAGCAGGACTGCAAACAAAATTCAAGATTTCGAAATATTAGACATAAAATAAAGAGCACATACTTGTTTGCCTAATGGATACTTTGGAAGAGAAGACGTGAAAGCATGAAGACACCGCAAAATTGGGAAATAATTTTCATGGTAACTATAGAGATCTTTTAGCAATGCTTGTGCTGTTTCCTAAAATTATAAAAGGAAGTGTCTGATTAGTCATTTATTCATTACAAACCTATTTTACAAATTCCATTGCTATTCTATATTCTACCCAGAAGTAAACTCAATTAAATTGAATGGGATTTATTCACAGATACATGAGCAAGCAGATGGCACTCCACTCTGCCAGACGGGATCTGGCGCATGTCTCCTGCTGGATCTCATAGGATGGATACAAACAATTACAGAGAGACAGACAACTAACAGCAACTCCTTAAATCAGTTGTGCCTTTTTGGGGGGGGATCATAACACTGTCCTTTACAGCTACAGCGGGATTCCAGGAAAACATGTGTTTGTTTGAAGGAGATGCTTCCATACAGCAAGGCAGCCCTTTCCCATTAAATCTATAGTCTAGAGGTGTCAAACTCGTAGCCTGTGGGCCGGATGCGTCACGTGCTGGCCATGCCCACGCCCGGTTTAGCGAAGGGAGGAACAGTCGTGATATGTCACGTGACGATGCCGTGACGAAGCGAGTTTGACACCCCCTGCTATAGTCCAACTAATTATGAACCTTGGGTATCAGTTATACAACAACAGAAGGACTGGTTGTCTGAGGTACCGCCTCTCTCCCATTTCTGCCAGTCTGGTATGTGGGTGCATTCCAGGTCCCATTTATTAAATGTTGCCATCTTGTGGGACCAAGAAAGCGAGCCTTCTCTGTTGTGTCCCACACACTCTGGAACAGCATCTCCCCTCAAGGAATCAGGATGGACCCCACACCCCTGGACTTCTTGGAAGTCTTTAAAACCTGGTTCTCAAACTCGGGGCTATGCTGTTTGGGGTGGACCCTGGCATGTCATGTGACTGGGTTTAGTTCAGGCTGTCTTGCCTTGTCCATGTTGTTTTAACTAGATTTTGTAATCTGCCCAGAGTCTATTGGAGTGGACAGCCATAACAAGTTGAAATAAATGGATAAACTCTTAAACCTCCTAGGTGCTGTTTTTTAACATTCAAAGCATCTGACTTATTTATAAGGCCCTGGTTTATAAATAAGTCATTTTAATTGAAAAACATTTTATTAAATACAACTAAGGTGAACCAAGTGCCCTCAATTCATACTTGCTACACAAGTAGTAGAAGTTGCTTTATTTAGGGTTCTAGGGTGCATTTTTCTTTGGAAATTGAGACAAAGAGATTTCCTTTTTGTCACAAGTGAAAACTTAGAAGGGGAGCTATAAAGAAGAGAGAAAAGGGGGGTGAGATTAGCAATAAAAATTTGAAAGTCAGATGACCAATTAGTATCTCTATCCTTTCTCAAAGCCTGTACAGAAAAAAATTGCACTGAATGACCCCCAAACGTCTAACAGCTAAATTGAATTATTCTACTTGAAAAAAAATCCCAAATTATTTTAGTGACTCCGCTGCTAATGGAGTTATAAGAAAATTGTAAATATTCCATTTACATTAACAATATCTTGTTGTAATTTCATTGAGTTTAACGATGCATTTCATTTCATTTTAAAGTAGTAGAGCAAAAATTCTATCTCTGGTACCTAGTAAGCTGAAAGATAAGCATTTCCCCCCCAGGAAGAGTGGGTCTCCTAGTTTTTTTTTCAATAAATTAAAAATATTTGCAGAATGTGCAGATGTGCAGAATCAAGTCCTAAATGTCTTGTAGCTTATGGGGAATATTAGATTACAATAATCTTTGGCAAAACCAGAAGACTCAGTGTTATAATAAAATAGGACAATAAAAAGTACAGTAATTCACAGAAGAGGCAAGCGTTTGGTAGAAGCTGGACATCTGCTTGTTCCAGGAGAGAGAAAAATATATTGTTCTATCCCATATGTATTTCATTTTGCCACTCTGCAGATTTAAGGAGAAAATCCATCTGTACATCAGTTTCCTTAAATTTAGTGAAGAGATCCAACAGATCATTTTGTTCTATGACAGTGGTTCTCAACCTTTCTAATGCCGCGACCCCCCCGCCGCCACCGCGACCCCCTCCCCGCCCCCGCCCCACGCGGGATGAGCAATGAGGTGACAAAGCGGGCGTGGCACCATGGGTGAAATGCTCCCGGTTTGGCCGTGCCTGCAGGGCGCCGGACAGCCGGTAGCGACAGAAGCGGGAGACTTCGCCCGGACGCCGCCATTTGGGTTCTTTTACCCTCTGCGCATGCGCAAAGCATTCTGCGCATGCGCAGAGGGTAGAAGAACCCAAATGGCGGCATCCGGGCTACCAGCTGTCCAGCGACCCGCAGGCACGGCTGAACCGGGACCTTTTCACCCCTGCAGTGACGGTGGCACCAAAATGGCGGGCTAACGCGCACGGCGACCCCTGTGAAATGGTCGTTCGACCCCCAAAGGGGTCGCGACCCACAGGTTGAGAACTGCTGTTCTATGATGAACTGCTAATGCTGAACTGCTGCGTTTCTTTTTTTGGGGAGGGAGGACAGGTTTTTTTATTATTATTAAACTCAACTGTTGTAATAAAACTGAAATAAATTAGACAATTTCCAGAGAAAGAAGATTTAACACTGTTTTGGGAAAGCCTTATCTAACATATATTTTTTTCTATCTAATAGAAAAATGTAGCATTAAAACACTGGTGCTTCTACTGCTTTATTGCTGTACTGCTTCTCCACAGGTGAATTTTTCTAGATCAATATGAACTGAAGCCTCCACAAAATAAGAACTTTTTTTTTTCCAGAAACAATGCTTCGTTTTTATGAAAAAAAGAGCACAATCTTTATGCATATTAAACCTAAAGCTGTGAGAACATTTTTCATCATGAAGTATGATTTTTTGTTGTTGTTATTTGGCTTTATAACTTTTTTGTCTGCTCAGACTGGGTCAAATACAGACATATCACCGAGAGATGTATTCAGGGGTGGGCTGCTGGGGGTTTGCAGTGGTTCAGGAGAACCTCTAGCTAAGATTCTGTGCAGTTCAGAGAACCCCCAAATCCCACTCCTGGCTGGCCCCACCTACCCTGCCCCACCCCTCCCAGGAGTCCCCACGTGGCCCGTTTTGGATGCAGGTAAGTGCAGGGTGTGCACGGAGACTTGGGGAGGGCGAGAAACGGGCCTACCGGAAGTTCAGGAAGGCCGGAAATGGGCCCTTTTCCAGTCTCCAGAGGGCCTCCGGAGCCTGGGGAGGCCGTTTTCGCCCTCCTGGAGGCTCGAGGAAAGCCTCCGGAGCCCGGGGAGCACAAAAACTCCACCCCCTGCCATGGTGCAGGAGGCCAACTAGGCCACGCCCACCATGGCCACACCCACCCAGCAACCGGGCAGAGAACCCCTTGCTAAAAATTTTGAAGCCCACCCCTGGATGTATTTGTAAATGGATTTTACTAGCTCTTATCAATTCATATTTCAATAGTCTCTTTTACTTCATTAATATTCAAAACCCATGTCATCATTATATATTTTCTACGTTTGAACATTTAGTTTCAGAAAATTCAGTGGGTCTTGCTTCTAAATAAACATGCTGAGTATTTGACTGCAAATATACAATGCTTTTCTTTAAGCAACAAATAAGTTCCACAAATTGAATCCGCCTTTAACACAACATTCCAAGTTTTGTCATGTCAATTATCAATAAGTCTTGCATTTACACATTCCTCTCTTCCTCATACATCCCAATTCATTCAGGTTCTTCTTCCTTAGTGCAAACAATAGGCTGTCATCACATCGAAGCAGCAAGCCAATTTGTCAATAAGTCCTAGGACAGCAGTACGCAAGAACAAAGAAGAGCAAAGATCATGCAGTTTGGCACTGCAACTCAGTAAGTACACTTAGAATAATAGAATAACAGAGTTGGAAGGGACCTTGGAGGTCTTCTAGTCCAAACCCCTGCTTAGGCAGGAAACCCTACACCACTTCAGACAAATGGTTATCCAACATCTTCTTAAAAACTTCCAGTGTTGGAGCATTCACAACTTCTGAAGGCAAATTGTTCCACTGATTAATTGTTCTGTCAGGAAATTTCTCCTTATTCTAAGTTGCTTCTCTCCTTGATTAGTTTCCACCCATTTCTTCTTGTCCTGCCCTCTGGTGCTTTTGGAGAAGATATCTTGTTTGTGACAGCCTCTCAAGTACTAGAAGACAATTATCATGCCCCCTCAATCCTTTTCTTCAATAGGCGAGACAGACCTTTGCATCTATGTACATGTGAAGTCATCACCCAAAATTATTTAATTTAACAGGCATTCAACAACACCAAATCCCAGTAAACAATAGCAGTCAATAAATAGCACAAGACTTGTGGTTGTCCACTAGGACTCCAAGATCCCTCTCACAGTTACTACTATTAAGCAAGGTACCACATATACTGTACCTGTGCGTTTTGTTTTTCTTGCCTAAATGTAGAACCTTACTTTTTTCACCACTGAATTTCATTTTGTTAGATAGCGCCCAATGTTCAAGTCTGTCAAGATCCTTCTGTATCTTAAGCCTATCTTCTGGAGTGTTGGTTATTCCTGCCAGCTTGGTGTCATCTGCAAATTTGATGAGTTCCCCATCTATCCCCTCGTCCAAGTCATTGGTGAAGACGTTGAAGAGTACTGGGCTTAAAACAGAGCCTTGGGGTACCCCACTGTATACTTCCCTCCATGTAGATGCAGTTCCATTGAGGACTACATGTTGAGTACGGTTGGTCAGCCAGTTACGAATCCATCTGGTGGTGATGCTGTCTAACCCACATTTTTCTACTTTATCTAGTAGTAGATTATGGTCTACTTTTAGATTTAATTTTAATGACAGTAGGTGACTCAGTGACTAGGATCGCATAGGAAAGCCATGATTTAGTTAACTGTACCTTATGAATTTCTATTGACTGGGCTTATATTACATGGTAAATAGTAAATCATGGTTTACAAATCATAATGGTTGGGTTCACATATCACATTAAGACATAAACAGGCAAACCTACCTTGTGGCTTAGCTTGATGAGTAAACCTAATCAGGACATACTGTATGCATCATGCTAAATGTATTTTCTTTTACAGTGGTTGCTAAACAAGCTTTAAAGCTTGGGGTCACACATTACACTCTACTAAGCCAAAACCAAAACAATCCATGTTTGGGTTAGTATGAGTTATGAAGCAGCTAGTTCTGTTTACTATTTTAAATCTAAGTGCCATGTTTGTCTTAAAATGCTGTTAGCTAACTTAATAAAGAATAAAAAGATAGACGCATATTGAATAATACAGGGACATTGCAGAAATGAATTTTTATGACCTATCATTCACAGTGGCTGTTTTCAGCTATTTAAAATTTGGATTTTAAACAGCTTCTTCAGTACTGGCTGCCTCTGAAGGCCTGATATAAAGTCGATTTATGTTTTGCCTTTTGATGTTCCTGTATCCCAGCCTCTCTTTGACTCTCATGTTAATTTATTTCTCTAGCTGTTATTGAAATATGTCCCCTGTTTTGGAATAATTACCATAGCAAGTAAATTATAGTAGTCAGATTATGCTCACCAACCTGCTGTTCGGTTTTTAAATGTTAAAGAACACAGCATGTGAAATCTTTTCATTTTTCAGAGTTAAAATTAAGAGGAAAGCAGAATGCAGCATTCAGTTACCAGCTCCTGAATCCATACAATATCCTTGCATATTTTCCTTAAGTCTCAAAATCACAAATGGGTAAATTCTTCTCTTTGGATATGTTGAAGTTAATTTCCCATCAGCCTTGGCATGGGTGGTAAGTGGCAAAAGATGAAGTTAGAGTTCATTATGTCAGGAGGTTTGCTGATAAGAATTCTAGGCTGTTTCTCTTTTCAGTCCCTCATCAAAGGAAATTACCCCCTTGTTTTAGAATTCTTCTCTACAAGGTGTTTTTCCAGAAAGCATGGCAAAAATTTAAAGCAGTCATCATAGTAGCATATTTTCCTTCTTTTCATTTTTGGAAGTACGTTTTTCTTTCTTTTAGACTAGACTGAAATGTACTTATTCCTAATGACTAACTAAAATTAATTATGTTTGAAGGAACAGCTATGAATAGTTCAAGAATTAGTGTAGAGGGTGCATGGTCTCTCTGTAATAAAAATACAATTTCGTAATGTATCATTTTCCATTTTATAGGAATTCTGACTGGCAAACCTGATTCTTCCACTTAATTCTCACAATGGAGCAGATCTGGAAGACGTGAGGAGTGAAATGAAGGCACACTTATATAAATCAAATTCTGGATGTTATACAGAAGTATTGCTTAACTGAAATAAGAAACACTGTAGGTTTTTTTTCAGTCCTAGATTTTACCTTTAAACATTCGTCATCTGTCAGCAATGCAGCCTGCTTCTCTACTTCCTGGCTTTCGACAAACCTGAACAGAGGAAAAGAAAACGCTAATTTCAAGGAAAAGAAAAAGCTAATTTCAAACCTGGTAATTAACTTGAGGTTAAGTTCCAGCTCCTTAATAATAATTCCAATCTGAATCATATGATGAGGAAGGGTCTTAGACAGGAGAAATCAGAGATATTCTTATCCTTCTGAATTTCTGACTAGAAATATAGTGGGTTTTTCTTTTTTTGCAGTTCCTCGCCAGATTCAACTCAATTCCAAAAACAATATTTCTTGTGTCAGCTTCTCCAGCATTCAAAACCATTCAAAAGTATCAGATGCTCCAGAATACAGCAGCACATACAGTATTGGGTTCTCCCAAGTGACACCACAATTGTACGTGCCAGCTGCTGGTAGGCTCCCAAATGCAATTCAAGATCATAGTTATCACCCTTAAAGCCCTAAAGAGCACAGAGTCACATTTCCACCAGATTTGACAGGATGGGCATGTTCTGGGTCCCTTTTATGGAACAGCATCATCTAGGACGGCCCAGGAAACATGCCTCTCTGTTTGGCACCTGTCCTATATAATAACCTGCCCCGAGATCCAGATGGACTTCTGAAGGATCATGAAGAAATGTTTTATTCCCCTCTAAGCATTAAGGCCTGGATGTTTGCAGAAGCAGAATGTGTCTTTTTGTGTGTTGGTTATTGTGACTGTGATTACACTGTACCTTAGCTATTGTATTATTATTGTTTTTAATGCTACAGTTTGTCTTGGTTTATGTTGGTTTTATAATGTTTTTACATGTATTTGCCTGTATCATTTACCTCAAATTGGAATGGTTTATTTTTTTCTTAAATCAAAAAGATTTAAGAAATGGCCAAAAAAAATAATAATGCAATGACAAGAAGTTTAGGTAATTATGTACCTTCTAAAAGATGGCAACCTTCGAATATTTTCAAACTGATTATGTGATAAAAGTTGTACTCTTTTCTCAGATTCTTGCACTTCGCAACATAGCACACTGAGAGGGTGTGAATAAAAATGCTCCAACAGAGACAGCTGTAAGAACAAGGAAGTCCAAATGTAAAGTGAAAATTTGGAAGAACACTGATCAAAACAATTCAAATATTATTATAGCTTTTAGAAAAATAAACCCATTCTCCTGAACTGTTATTCTGAAGCTGAAACAATATGCATTTTAATATAGTTGTAAATCAGACAGCAGGATAAACATGGCTTGCCTCCAAAAGTTGTGGGTGCTCCAACACTGGAGGTTTTTAAGAAGAGATTGGACAACCATTTGTCTGAAATGGTATAGAGTTTCCTGCTTGAGCAGGGGGTTGGACTAGAAAACCTCCAAGTCCTTTCTGTAATTCTGTTAATATGCACATATATACATTAATTCAATCTGTTATCAGAAAAGTTGGACAGCAAAATTATAATACAGCATACAATATGACAATAATATAACATAACAAACTGATTTAAAATTATATGTAAAATTCTAACACCATAACATGTAACTTAATTTACTCTGGACATATTTATTCTTTATTCTTTTTTATTGCAGATCTAATTCGGTAGAAATTTGTCTTTTAAAACAGTGACCCAATATGTGGGTACATTATATGCAAAGTTAGGTTTATGGTCTGATAACAAGGAAAGAGGAAAACAAGATAAAACTTATCTAATCATCTTGGCAAATATTCAAATACGCAACCTATAAGAGAATGACAGCTACCTTGATAATAAGGGCAGTACAACAAAACATGTTAGGTGGTTTCTGTCCAATTTGAATTGCAAATTGCAGACAAGGTCTAGAAAAAGGAATTTTGGCTAACTGATCACTGAGGTAAGCACAACATGATGTCTGACACTAAAAAAAGACTTACTGCTGAACTAAGGATGTAAGCGTGATTAGCAATAACACTAGCAATATCACTTAGACTTATATACAGTACCACTTCAGAGTGCTTTAAAGCCATCTCTAAGCAGTTTACAGAGTCAGCATATTGCCCCCAACAATCTGGCTCCTCATTTTACCGACCTCGGAAGGATGGAAGGCTGAATCAACCTTGAGGCAGTCAGAATTGAACTCCTGGCAGTGGAATGCAGAATTAGCCTGCAGTGTATTCTAACCACTGTGCCACCGCGGCTCTTAATATCTATTTGGTTCCAATCTTTTGTGTATGCACATGCGCATGCACTTTTGAGTCAGTGGTGACTCTTGGCAATCATCTGGACTAGTCCTTGCCATATTCTTGGCAAGATTTTGTAAATGGCTTGCCATTGCCTTCTGCTTAGGGCTGAGAGAGGGACTGGTCCAAGGTCACCAGCTGTCTTCCTGCCTTAAGGCGGGACTAGAATTTCTGATCTCCCGGTTTCTAGGCCAGTACCTTAACCAGTGCATCAAACTGGCTTTTGCGTTCCAATCTAGGATACTCTAAATGCCCATTGATACATGAAATTAAACTAGGTTCATTTTATTGTTTAATATATAGTAATTGGGTCTTAATTATTTGAAAGGCTTGTTTGTATTGTAAGGACAATAGCAGATCAAGAGGAAAGCCAAGAGAAGCAAGGTTTTGTTTAGCTTTAAAAAAACAACAACAAACGAACAATGACTAGATACCAGGAATACTAAAATGAACACCGAACTAGAGATCAATCCTGTTGGTTTCATTCTGCCAGTAAGAATATTCCAAACTCAGAATGATTCTTCTGACATAAACGGTGTTTATGCAATCGATTCCTTCCCCCCTCTGTAACCCTTGGCATCAGTTTTCCACTATCCTCCAGCCTTACAAAGTGTGGAAGAAATTTCCAAGTATCACCTGATGCCCACATTCACCCAACTGAAAAACTCTGCTATATCAAAACGTGCTGATGGAAATTTATGCTGGACCCAATCTTGACATTTATGCTGGACCCAATCTTGACATTTTTCAAGATGGATTTTATATACTGGTAGGCCTCGAATTACAAAGGCAATTGTGACCGGAATTTCTATAATCAAGCAACGTGGTTGTAAAGCTTGTCAGCCTGAAGAAAAGCCTTTCTTTCTCTTGTTTGATTCTGAGTTCATCTTGTCTAATAGCAGAGTAGGCTGCTGCAATTCTCAGTTCCCCCTGCTGTCTATTTCTGTATTTTCCTTCTTCCAATAAAATCCAGAGCTGACATACCTTTGGCATTTTTGTGAGACAAGGGCGCCATTGTCCCATGTCCCTGAACCAGCAATGCAGTCCTTTGCCTCTGATCTGCCTTCCCAGTGCCCAAAGTTAAAAATCAGAACTCTTCCACACTAACAAAATGATAGTCTAAGCCAGCGGCCACCAGGGACCAAAAAGAGAGAGATTCTTCCATGGACCAGAGGGGTATGGTTTCGCATTAGCTGCCTGCATCCCGTGGATGGGGCTTCGCTTGTTTGTGCGGCCCAGTTTCTGGCATGCTGCGGATTGGTGCCATTCCACATACTGTTCTCTTTCATATTACTTTTTAATGTGTAGGAAAATTCCTTGCATGCAGGAATATTCAGTAAATCTCTCATCCATACACACCGTCATCATTCATAGTGACAATTAGACACAAAGTTTACCATCACTCAGCTTTCTAAAGTTAGTCGGCTACTTTCACTAACACTTACCTGAAATCCTTTGACAAAATTATGAACGGAGAAGTCATGGTACAAAAATATGTTTGTTAGCACCTGCAGAACCTTCTCACTAATTTTGAATGGAAATTGACTCGTCAGAAGTAGCTGATGTAGGAAAAAAAACCATTAATAAATTATGTATTTCTGAAATAAGATGACTAATTATTTCTACAGTTGGAATTCTCTAAATCTTGGAGAGTTTCTTAATGGGAAACCCCATAATGACAAATGTTCTTTTAAATTCAACAGTATTAGTACTTTTGTATGAACTGAGCAACTGAATTTTTTTTAAAGAACAGAGAATAAGATTGAGAAAATGGAGGCCTAGTTGGCTTGATAGAATTAAAACCCAAGTCTGTGCACCCTGTACTGTTCCAGAATATACTTTAATGTATAGCAGTTCAAAGGCAAGTAAACAGTGCAGAAAGTATTTTCTTAAGTAAGTGCAAAAAACTGATTTTGAAATGGAAGAACATTAATACACTTTTAAGATTAAAATAATTGTAACTGAAATGGTCTGATTTAAACACTATATAAATACCATGAATACCATTAAATCAAAATTCTGTGTTAAATTTCCTTTTTTTAAAATAGACAAATATTTATAAAAATTACATGCCCCTTTCATGACATAATTTGATGGACTAATTAACAAGTAACTATATAATGATATTTTCTCTACACATTTTATATTATGGATCCAGTTGATATTGCCAGGAAATCACTGGAATCTATACATTAGCCAATCTCAGACTGTTACCTATGTACCAAATATATTTTAATTTGATAAACCTACTGCTCACTGAAAGTCTGAGAGTAAAATCCAGTATCTGGCAAGCAGAAGACTACTTGTGTAATAGCTCTCCTGCCCACAACTCCAAAATTTGCTCCAGGGCCAACAAGAAAAAAAAGATCACCCACATTTTCAGCTCTGCTAATGGAATTAATTATTATACTGAACATAGGCATAGAATTATGATCTGAAATCTACAGTGGCAATTATAATAAAAAGTATAGTACAGGTAGTCCTTGCTTAATGACTAGTCTTTTAGCATCCGTTCAAAGATATGACAGAGCTCCCCCAAGCTACCTATGATCTGATTTTGAAGTTACAATGTCTGCAATTTCACACACACACACACACAGTCACACAATCACATTTTGGGCACTTGGCAACCAGCTTACATTTATGGCTGTTTATAGGGTCTCACTGCATTTTGGGGGGATTTTTGCCAATTTCGGGCATTTACTTCTGGTTTCTAGCAAAAGAAAAACTCCCATTGGAGAAAACAGGTTCACTGAACAACCATGGTGTTTGGTTAACAATTACAGCATTCGCTTAACAACCACTGCAAAAAAGCTAGTAAAATTGGTTATGGTCATGTAGTGGCCCGTTTAATAACTGCCACAACTTACAATAATTCCAGGCTCAATTATGACAATAGGCTGAGGAGAACCTGTACAACTCTTCAAGAAAACCGACTTTTTAAAACTTTTTTTTTTTTGAACAATGAACAGCTATGAACATTTTGTTTTTTATCAAGAATTTGCACAGAATATACAACACCTTCTTTTCTTACATTACCTTATCAATCACTTTATCAAGCATTACCTTATCAATCACTTTAGTTAAATGTTCTTTGGAAGAAAGAGACTGGAAGAGTTCTATACATAACAAAGAGGACACTGAGTGAGGAAGCAGCTTATGGATGACCATCGGAGATGTAGCAATTCCAAAAATAAGGACCAGTGGAAATTCACGTATACAATGACTAAGGGAAAAATAAACAAATGGGAAAAATTAAAATGTGTATAAGAGAATCAGATGGCATTTGACTTCTTCCATATATTTCAAGTTCACAGAATTAATCAACAGTGTTGTACTAATACAAACAAGTGACCACCTTGATTCCAAAAACTAAAAAAAAAAGAGACTTGCTCTTTACATGTAATCATTCCATTTTCCTGATCATCATATATTAAGGCAGTGGTTCTCAACCTTCCTAATGCCGCGACCCCCGCCCCACCGCCGCGATCCCCGCCCCGTCCCCGCCCTGCGCGTGATGAGGTGACAAAGGAGGCATGGCGGGCTAGCGCGCGCTTAGGCGACCCCTGTGAAAGGGTCGTTTGACCCCCAAAGGGGTCGCGACCCACAGGTTGAGAACCGCTGTATTAAGGTGATCTATTAATGTGATATATACAAAACAGAAATGCAGTCTGTAAAATTCCATGCAGTCCCAGTCAGAAATCAGAAACAGAATCTTTAAAGTCCCTAGTTGGCTTTCATACTATACAAACCAGCTGTGTGTAGCCTGAGATCTCATCTAGTTGAATTGCACATTTGAATACAAAGGTTTAATATAATTTATAAAACAGGAGATTGAACACCTTGACCAGTATATAAATCACATTATCTCCATGTCTGCTAATTTTAATAATTTGTCCAGCTTCTGCTTTTATGAAGAGTAACAATATGCTCTGCAGCACATAGTAACTTTTTGGCTTGTGAGATTTTAACTGATGATGCCTGGATATTTTTAAGAATGTGTTTATTGCTGTAAGATGATAAACTGCATGCCTAGTACCTATTTTTGTACTGTTATGGAATCATGAGAGGATAAACAAGTTAAGAGTCTAATCAAAATTACAAAATTCTGAATTTCATTCTTCATTAATGCTGAGCAAATTAATCTCTGCATTAAATTTGCTCACAAGCCAGCTAATAAATATTTGCAAACCTAATGGTTGAATTGTAAAAAAAAATAATCCAAGAATTGGACTGCATTTTTACTATAAAACCTTCCCTATAACTCCAGTCAACATCTGTACTTATTACAAGCAATAAAGAAAAGGCAAACATGAATCCGATTAGTAATTTATTTCCTGTAAGAAAATGAACATGGATCAGAATAGCTTCAATTTCTGATTTGTTATTATTACCTGCTCATAATTATGAAGTCCTGCAAAACTTTGGTTGTGAAACTTTCCATATCCTTGAAAATAATTACAACTGGAGGAGATTCCCAGTGTCTGGATGAAAATGTTTTCTTACATGGAGATTCAGTATCCGTTTTCTGCAAATCATATTGCATATATTTAAAAAATGAATTGAGAGGAAAAAATACAGTCTCTTAGACCATGATCTAAAACTGTGGAATCCAAACAGGTACTACCACATTTTCCAGCATAAAAGAAAAAAAGAGGGATATAAGTGTAATAAATAAATAAAAAACAGCAAAATAACATATCCCATTTTCCTGAAATATTTATTTATTAAAATATGTTTAACTCTCATTCCATTTTAGCAGTAAAAATATCAGATATTAGAGGTGGACAATAAGATAAATAAACAAGTGAGTGCCATGCAAGACTAAAATATACAGTATAGGATCCAAAAACATTGTTCTCCAGACATGTCTTGCAATGATGGGTGACACCAACTCCAAAATGCTTATACTTGCCTCGCCTACTGAGAGCAATAGATGAAACATAAAGTAAAAAATCACCATAAAAATCCCAAAGGAAAAAAGCAATGTCTTTGTGTTTACAATTTACACATTGCTAGAATATACAAAAGCAAAAATATTGCTATCTCTCATCATATATTTATTTTCTTTATATCCTATGTTTGGGAGCTGAAAGTGGCAAACATTACACTGCCCTCTACTTTTCTTCACAATACTCCTATAAATTAGTTTGGACTAAGACTGATTCCCTATGAAGAAAGGCTGAAAAAAACTGGGTTCAGTCTTAGAAGACTGACCGAGAGGGATTTCAGAAAATATGACAGGACTCTTCGAATAATAGAAAGAATTCCCCCCCCCCAAAAAAAATCAGTATCTCTGGTCCAATATTCCAGAGTGTGGAATGTGGAATAAAGTGTTAAATAACAGGAAGGCAGATTCTGATGAATCTGCTTCTAGCAATAATATGGAAGCATGATAGGATAAACAAGTTAAGAGTCTAATCAAAATTACAAAATTCTGAATTTCATTCTTCATTAATGCTGAGCAAATTAATCTCTGCATTAAATTTGCTCACAAGCCAGCTAATAAATATGGAACAAATAGTGGAACAAATTATTCATACAGGTTGTAACTTCCCATTTGCTGAATGTGGAGGTTGGACAACCATCTGTTGGCAATGATTTAATTTGGATTCATGTACTGAAAATGTGGTTGGACTTGATTTCCTAAATAATCTCTTCAAACTTTGTAATTCTAGGATGCAAAATATCTATGACAGGAAAAAAAAGTAATAAATACCATGATACATATATTTCCTATAATATTTGGGTTCATCCATCATTAATAAAACATTCCAAATTAAGTATTTTCTTTCCAAGATTTACATGGAATATAGGAGACGTACATAAAAAAACTTCTATCCAAAATACTGTATTTGTCTTTTTAAATCTTAGTAGTCCATTTAAAAAAAAAAAAAAAGCTATTTAATCACTTTGACACAATATACAAGTTATGGAATGCCTACAAAATTTTGAAAAGAATAGCACTATGCGAACTAATAATTTTGAAGCTTACTTTGATTACGTTCTTATACCAATCGGTAAGCGATGCTGCAGAGCAGCGTACCCTTCTGGGCAAATTCTTGGGACATTCTTCTTCCTCAGATGAATCCACCTCTACATCACAGCCCATGAGCTGTATTATCAGCTTTTGTAGCAGCTGCTTTATTCCTTCCCAATTCAAAAAATTAAAGAAAGGCAAAATTAAAAAGGCAATGAAAATGTGAAATGTTTGAATTATTCTAAAACAAAAAATAGAATTATATTTTTCCAGCTCTTTTCACATAATTGTTGTTAAATTTGGGATCCTCCAACATCAACAAATCCAAATTCTACATCAAACCAACTAAAAACTTTATATGAAAAGGAAACCTAATTATACAATCTAAATTATTTATAGTAAGAAAATTTGCACAATATCTTTATTTTACTTAATTTACAGCAACATCAAGGGGAAAAAAATCTCAGCCTCCATTGGTTGCTGAAAGGCACTATGTATGCGCCCATTCACAGTTCAAAAGTAGCTTTTTTCCTTGAAATCTGAAGCAGTGCACATCCAAACAGTTTTCTACAGGTACTTACCATGTTGCTGAAATTATTATGGTAAAAGTCTCCACAATATATTACAGTGTTTACCTGGACATTCTTTGGCCTTCAGTGACACCACAAAAGGAGTAACATCATCTCGAAGAACCTCAGATAGACTTTTAATTGTTAGTTCATGGTCTGTAACATTCACACCTAGGAGAAAAGAGTAGCCAAAACTATATCATTCCTCTTTATGGATAGCTAAAAGCAGTAGAGAAAATTGCAAACTCAATTTGCAATTCAAAACAAATACAAAGGCATCCAATATTAGTGAAGGAAATAGCACTCAATGAAATTTTAATTGCAGGGCCATTTTCAGGAGGAAATAAAAAGAGATGCTTAGGCTCTACTAACATTTCTGAAAAAATGCTAAAATTAAGATTCATGGGCAAAGGCACTGGGCAAAAGAACGTTACTATACTCTGAACTGGCAACAGGAGAACTAGGCCTTTCTCACAAAGATGAATTTCATAAGGGATTTTTTTAAATTAAAGTCACAACTGAAATTTCCATTTGATAACAAAAAGGTCACATAAAATGCTATCCCTAATCAATTGTAATCAGCAGAAGTCAACTTTCATAGAAATATCAGAGATATATAGACTAATCATTGTAAATGCTAAAAGTAATCTAATATATAAGAAAGTACAAAAATATACAGTAAATCAGTTGAGCTTCTAATTTAAAAAGAGCTCCACTTTATGGAAATTAGACTTGTCCAGCTAGAGCAGGTAGGAGATAATTTTTAGGCACTAGGTATTATGCAATTCTACATACCCTTATCAATTGATTTTCCCTATGATAGCTTGCCTCATATCCAGAATATTTAAAGGAAGGGCTCTGTGAGGAAAATCAATTTAATGTGATCATAATACTATTTTACATTCGCAGCACAAAAGCTAAAGAAAAGCAGAATGTTGAAGACTAGGCTGATTAAAACACAAATTACATTGTGTTCATTATATGTGTTCATTTAATTTTATTCTGATATACTGCATATCTCACTGTGCAAGAATCTTAGAGTCAATTTATTTTTTTATATGCCTGAGATCAGCAGGTTCAACCTAAAAGTCAAAGTGTATCCACTACCATTGTAAATGGCACCACTGGTGACAAGATAAGTAAAGTATTTTTAAATTATTGCAATCATTTGTACATGCACTGCAATTTCCAGAAATAATTACGAACTTATGCTGTATTTCATTTCTTTTATACAAGTCAATTTCTTTTCTTTTCGTTTCTTGAAAAACAGAAAGGAAAAAAATGCAAGCATGTCAGAAGTAAGACAAAGTATAAAGCATGTGCTGTAATCAATCAAACAAAAATGTGTCAATGACTATTAACTATTTTTCCACACAATAAGCAATAATGACAGAACTCAATGCAGACATTTGAGTCTTACTGTAATACAGAAGAAATACCAGAATGTAAACGACAAAAAGAAAAGCATAGCGCTTGACTTCAAAAAGAAGAAATATTGAACCCTGTTCACTTAACTTTTATTTTTGTGATATTAGGAAGAAATGCAGAAATGTATTTATAAATATCAGGAAGCAGCCAAAATTGATTATTTTATAATGCTGTATATAAAGAATGTATTTCCATAACTTTTAAAATTGTGTGCGGCATTATCATTCATCTTTTCCTTCCTTCTCTCAGGGGAAAAACAGATTGTACCAAAGACCATGAGATAATGGTGGGAATGGAAAAGCTGGAGATGGAGGGAGGTTAATCATTATTAAGGTCATGTAAGAGGTATTTGAACTTAGCTCCCCTTGTTGCCTATTACACTGCCTTTAAAATTTGGAACATACTGTAGTAGATTGTGATACTGCAGGGGTCCTGTGTTTTGAAAAACTAAGTAAAAATAAACTAAAACAAAAATCATGGGATGGACTGAAGCATCAAAGGCTGCTGACCTAAGAAAAGACAAGTGAATTATCCTAGAAAGAAAAAAATGTGCTATATACACATTGGAAATAACCAGAATCTGGAACTGCAGGGAACACACATAAAATAACTTGTCAACAAATTAACTATTAGTTAGGAATGCATTAACAATTTACAAAATGCAAAGACTGGAAACGGGATAAAATATTGCTGTAGAGTATTTGAAATTGGCCATGCCAAAGCTGACTTAAAATCACTGGGGTGCTATACACAGGGATTATACGGAACAGTGAAATATAAAGCATATTATATTGTATGCCAATGATAATTTAAACATGTTCCTTAAGAATTTAAAATCAAGTTAACCATCCTATTGCTTTTAGGAAGGTACACAGGGTAAGAACATCATTGAGAAATTAAGTTAGACCCATGTGCTACCGGTACAAGCCACATGAGTTCAGAGGAAAAAATATGGCTAATATTAGACATTTGGGAAACACATTTTTTAACAATAAGGAGAATACTGGCACAGTCAGGCAGGGACTTCTTTTTCAGCAGGTTCTGGAGAATAGTGCTTCATGTCCAATCCTTAATGCAGAAAAATTCTTTTCTATGATTTCCATAGGATTTGGAGGAAACCCACCAATATTCCTGAATTGAAGCTGTTCTGCAACTAGGAATGGACTCAAATTTTTACTTGCTGGACTGATCAGTTATTGGAAACATTTATTTGCAGTGATTGCTGTCCAAGAAGGACACGCCACGCCTGCTACTTAAAGTAACAGCTGACATATTTTTGCCACACACAAATATTTATTTATTTATTTATTTTATAAAATTTATATGCCGCCCAACTCCCGAAGGACTCTGGGCGGCTTACATCATAAAAAATAAAACATATAAAAGCAATTAAAAAAAACATCTATATTTAAAATAAAACACTCACACAACCATGCATGGGCCAATCAGTGCAACTATTGGCCCCAGGCCTGCCGGAAAAACCAGGTCTTAACGGCTTTACGGAAGGCCAGTAAGGTGGGGGTAGTACGGATCTCGGGGGGAAGTTGGTTCCACAGAGTCGGA
>QLTV01003675.1:2312333-2343964 GCA_003457575.1 Thermophis baileyi | reverse complement strand
CAATAGCCTTGTCCACTTCCTCAGGAGTCACAGGCTCAAACTCCTCCCACAAAATTAGATTAAGACCTGCCCCTGTCATCTCAGCTTGACTTGCCCAATCAGAGTCCAGGTCCATCCGAATCTGAGCGACTTTATCCGCCAAATACTGTACAAATTCCTCAGCTCTCCCCTGCAAAGGTTCCTCCTTTCCCTCAATGTTAAGGAGGGAACGAGTTACCTTGAACAGGGTGTCTGGGCGAGAATCAGCCGATGCAATAAGAGCGGAAAAATGCAAACGTTTTGCCGCCCGTATCGCCACTACATAAGTCCTAATGAAGGCTCTTAGAAGTGCTCGATCAGATTCGGATATGAATCTGATCGAGCTAAATATGTAGCTCTGGATCGTTTTTCTCAATGAAGTAAATGAACAAGGATCATGTTTTTTACTCACTTGTTTAATTGGATCCTTGTTTAGTTTTGGGGCTTGTGTGGAAAATAGGTCACGTTATCGGTCACATTTACTCAGAACTATTAAAAAGAATTCACAAACATTTTAGCATTATGTAAATGAGAAGCTCAGAATCCTTTTCTCTTTGAAGAGTTAAATAAGATAACAAGAAAATTTATTTGGCAAGGTAGAAAAGCAAGAATTAAATTGAAACTTATGCAAGATGCAAGATTGAGAGGTGGATTTGGCGTACCTAATTGGGAATTTTACTATCAAGCAGCTGTACTGACATGGTTAAAAGAATGGGTTTTATTGAGAAATGTAAGACTATTAACATTAGAAGGTCATGATTTACAAACTGGTTGGCACTCATTTCTGTGGTATGGGAAGAGTAAAGCACATTCATATTTTCAGAGTCATTACCTAAGGAATAGTTTATTAATAACATGGGAAAAAGTGAAGAGGAAATATTATATGAAAATTCCAATGTGGCTTTCAACAATGGAAGTGCCTGTACATCCAAACATAGTTAATTTAAGAAAGATTATAAGATATAAGGATATTTTAACAGAGAAAGGAGATCTAAAAACAAAACAAGAGTTGGAAAAACGGAATTAAGATGGATTGGTTTATATACTTGCAAATACAATCAAGATATGAAAAAGATAAACAAGAGGGATTTATGATGGAAATTTCGGAATTAGATGAGATTTTGATAGGTAAGGATGAAAAAAATGATTAAGAAACTATATGATTTTTTGTTACAAACTGAATTAGAGGAGGAAGTAGTAGAAGAAACAATGATAATATGGATGAGAAATTTTGGATACACAATAGAACTGGATAGATGGCAACAAATGTAGGAAAGGAATTACAAACTAACCATGTCTACAGCCTATAAAGAGAATATGTATAAAATGTTTTATAGATGGCATATGTCACCAGAAAAACTATCAAAAATGTTTAAAGATAAATCACTAAAATGTTGGAAATGTCAACAAATACCAGGTTCTTATTATCATATGTGGTGGACTTGTATAGAGAAAAATATATAAAAGAGGATATATACTTGATGATACATATTATAACAGCAGCTAGAATTGTATTTGCACAGAATTGGAAAGCAGGAAATATTCCTGGAGATGAGCAGATAATAAAGAAGATTTTGGACTGCGCTGAAATGAACAGATTAACATTAAAATTAAAAGATAAAGAGGATTCTTTGTATTACAAGACATGGGGGAAGTTTTATGGATGGTTAGAAATGGAATATAAATGAAGAAGTTTGAATAAGAGTAATGATGTATCCTAGATGTAACACTTGAAAGAGAGTAGGGGATTGGGAGGGGTGGGAAGGGGAAGGGGAGGAGGGGAGGTGGGGAAGGGGAAAAATCATAAACTGGAATTGTATTAATTGACAAACACATAAAATTAAAAGAATTAAGATAAAAGATCATAAAAGGAATAAATTGGGAATAAAGTAAGATTATACAAAGGAATTCAGGGTTGCTGGAAGACCATCCCACAATGGAGAAAGGACAGCAAAGAAGGAAGAAAGGAGGGAGAAGGAAAAGCAAGAAGAGGAGGGAAGAGAGGGGTGGAGATGAGGAGAGGGTAGGAGGGGAAGTAGAGAAGAGGAGAGGAGAGAGGGAAGGGAAGTAGTTCAGGAGGAGAAGGAGGGAAGAAATGAAAGGAGGAGCTGTAAGATAAGAAAAGGGGATGGGAAAAAAAGCAACCCTGAATTTAAATAAAGCAATAAGATAAATATAAGAAATATGTATAAAATATGTAATGAGTGTATAAAAGAATGAAAGGAGAAATGAGCTGATAAATATGTGAAATGTCTATATGGAAATAAAAATAAAAAAAAAAATTTTTTTTAAAAGAATCCTCTTCTCTTTACACAATTTACATTTTCCCAGGCACTCTTTCTCCAACTAGAGTAGTTTGGAAGTCAGACACAAAGAGAAACTCTTCAATACTGTATCACATTTATAGTGAGAAAAGTTTGCTTATATGTGGTTTTGCTACTAAGTTGGATGACATAACATCCTACGTCGCTGGGGCAAATATGTAGTTAAATTAATTAGCTGGGTTCACAAATTGCACGTACTTAGAGTGTGTGTTACTCTTTTTGGGAAAAAATGAGCCAATGATTTTTTAAAAAAACTGTTTTTTATTAATTAAATCAAAATACCAGAAAAAGCACTACCTAGAACAACAGCTGCAGTAGGAATTTCACTGGACTTCATCCGACAAATCCATTCTGCTTTCTTTTCCTTGAAATCTAAGTGAGATTGTCTCAGAAATTTTATGAGGTTATCAAATAGGTTCTTATTCAAGTCCTCTTGTAGTTGCTGTAAAAAAAAAAAAAAGAGCCTCTGGCTTTTCAACTAGATCCCAGAAGGAGATCTGTCACCATTTTTAAACAGCTACAAAAGATAACTGAAATTATTACAAACTTAGACATATGATGTATAAAACATATATTAGATTTGCCTAACATGCATTTCATAGAAAACAAGACAGATTCTATTTTTGCATCTTAAGTTAAGGCCATAAAATGGATTCCATTATGACTCTATATCTCTAGCTGTTTCATTATTACACTGTATATCTTTCTTGGTTGGTCACTATCTCTCAGCCCAAATAACCTTGCAGGATTGTTGTGGGTAAAAAAAAAAAAAGGAGGAGAAAACATAGGTATGTTCATTCCCTTGAGTTACTTATAAAGTAATAAAGGTAGGATAAAAATCAAACATATAAATAAATAACCTTATTGTGAAAAACTTACTGGTTGAAATTTTTGACTGTTCAAAACCTGTTGTATAGTACCTAAGTATATTTTTCCACAAACCTTTTTTTTTGTCAGAATGTTTTTTAATGACTCTAATTCCTCTAATTTAAATAGCAGTGATAAGAAATCAAGCTTTGATTAGGGCATCTAGCAAAACCATGGAAATATTTCATTTTATTTACCCAATGAAGCATTTTCTGCCTGCCATAAGCTAGAGGCAGAATAAAACATATACCAAGAATGTGAAACAAATTGGAATGGAAATTCAATTATGGTAAGATGGCATTATATCACCAAGCAATTATCCACAAAAGACAATCTCAAGCTCCTGTTTATAATGAGTCATTATAAACAAGAATAACAACCAAAATATTGTAATTTTATACTAACTTTATAGCTAACTTCTCATAGATACATGTACAGAATAGTACAAACATATATTTAAGGGACTCTTAGAAGTTTCTGATACCCAGAAAATGGAACAGACAATGAACTTCCTCTGGTCATCTGTGTTCATTAGTTATCATGATCAGGAACAGCAGTTACCCAAATATGTTACTCATTATTAGCTTTAGAAATTGCACTGACCATTCAGGGAACTGATTAATATTGGGTTAATCAGTTTCAATAATCCATTAAATTCCTGGTTTCAATAATGAGAATTTGGGGGTAAATACTGAAATGTATTTAAAGTATATAGGTGTCCTTAGCAACTAATTTTATTGTTTTTGTAGAACATCAGAAGAAAGGAAGAAAACCATTAATCTACTTAGTTTTACTCTACTTCAGTGATCCCAAGATAGTAAAAGAGCTAAGGCTTTGGGGAAAATGTCAACCCTTTTTTATAGCAAACCAAATACTCTGTTTATGTTTTGGCAGAATATTCAAACATTGTATGACATAATTTCATACTTGTTGTGCTACTCATAGCACTTTTAATAAACCTGTTTTTATTGCAGGTTTTTGATAGATGGACAAAGAACCCACAATGCCAGTTAAATTATATACTATTACTCTGTAAAAGAGCTTATGAAATGCTAAGACGATTTTTCCCATACTGACAAAATCTACTAACTTATTACTCCATCTCTCTATATTTATCTTATACTTATGTAGAAATTTCTGCATAGGTATATATGCATTTCTGCATAATGTTTATGCAGAAAGACTTCATACAGAAGTACATAACACCACAGTAAGAAATTATATTTATTGATGCAGCTAGATTTACCCTCAAATAATTTATGCCACATGTAACTGTTTCTAAATGAATAATATTTCCCTCTGCATAAATACACTGACTGCAGCAAGAAGACTCATCCTCCATCAGGAAAAGAATTAGATATTTGTCTAAGAAACCTTATTCTAACTAGCTGCATTGTTGCATAAGCTTGTTCTTAAGAATTCATTCATTTGAATCCACATTTAGAATCCTCAGGTTTCACAAGTGATAAAGGAGAGAGAACAAGAGTAATCACTTTTTATGATTCACACTTTCTCCTGCAGCCCTAACTATCCTTCTCACATTGCTCAAGAGGTTGAAAAAGCCTTCAGAACTGGAAGGATGTACTGGGGGACGCCAAAGGAAAGGGGAGCTAAAGCAGCGTATCACCCATCCCTCATTTTCTAGCAGAAAAGCACCCTGGTTATTTTCATTCGAAGTGTTTTGGATTCAACCTGTAACTGTAGAAAAATATCCATGTTTTATAGCAGCATGCCTTATTGATTGAAAGAAGTCCAGAGAGAAGACCACTCAGTTCATATAAATACAGAACTCGAGTGTGAGTAATGATTAGTGTTGTCTTCCTTTGTATCACACTGCTGATAGCAAACAGCCAGTTGCCAGTACATGTAACAGAACCATTTAGAGAGAGAAGCCTTTCCATGTACAAGCAAAATTTCAATGTGATCTCAAGAGTTCAAATTCACAGCTGTTGGTAAATGCTTCTCTCCTGTAAACATTCACACTGCACTCATGATCACCAGCTTTTCATTTATAAAGGTAAAAGTAAAGGTCAGGGTTCCCCTCGCACATACGTGCTAGTCGTTCCCGACTCTAGGGGGCGGTGCTCATCTCTGTTTCAAAGCCGAAGAGCCAGCACTGTCCGAAGATGTCTCCGTGGCCATGTGGCCGGCATGACTAAACGGCAAAGGGGCACGGAACGCTGTTACCTTCCCACCAAAGTGGTCCCTATTTTTCTACTTGCATTTTTACGTGCTTTCGAACTGCTAGGTTGGCAGAAGCTGGGACAAGTAACGGGAGCTCACTCCGTTACGCGGCGCTAGGGATTCAAACTGCCGAACTGCCGACCTTTCTGATCGACAAGCTCAGCGTCTTAGCCACTGAGCCACCACGTTTATAGCACCTTACAAAGGAAAAAGGATGCTCCCTGCTGCTTGCATGTTGAACTCTACACTTGCTTGTGTTGCCTATATGAAGCTGTCGTTCTGCTCAAAAAAATAAAACAAAAGAAAATTGCTTCAAATGTTGTTATTCCGTTTACTGTGTTCAGCACTTTAAAATAACTGATATTATTTGTTTATTTGGAAGACTCTTAGAGACTTCTTGAACAGACATGAAATCCATTTCCCCATTCAACATTAAAAGCAATACTCACCTCTGTTTCAGATTTAATTTGTTTCCATAACAACAGACAAGTATCAAGTCGTAACTCACTATTATCCAAGTCATTGTTTCCCTTACTGAAATAGTCAACTAGAAAAACAAAACAGAAAAAGATGGCATTCTCTCTCAGTATTCGTAAATTAAGAGTTCTTCTCAAAGAAACCTTGAAAATTTTAAGAGAGCACTGAAAAAAAAATATTGGGATTTATTTCTTTTCATTTGAGAGCGGAAGTTAAACACAAACTCAAACCTGCAGCTAGGAAAAAAGCTCAAGATGAAATAAAACAGTTGTCTGAAATGTAACATATATGTAGCCTCATTTGTATTTATATATACAAACTATTCTTCTCTGGGGGTTTTTTCCTCTAAGCATAATCTCTAATTTGTTGCCATGTTAAAATGGTAACTTTTTCCTCAAAGTAGTCATGTAACTTTCATTTTACCACATACAACATATAAGCAGTCATGTAACTTTCACTTTGCTGCAAGAAATTTATACACTAACCTGCTGAAGACCTTTTCCTCTTGTTAGAATTTGGCTTGAATACAAAGCAGCCCTAAAGAGTGTGAGAGAGAGAAATATTGATTCCATTAAACATTTTGTCCTAATTCTACATTGACAGAAATGACCTATAATAAGTGAGGCACTTATTTCCTTTGTTACCATTTGCTCCTCCATATTTCACTTTTTTGCAAGTGGAAAAACTAGAAACACTATCTTTTATTTATATAAAGTTATTTTTAACACTGCAGTTTTCAGTAAACTAAGTAGATGTGAATGAGCTACTCCAAATAGTACATAAGAAATCATGTGTGTTTGTGTGCCTCAAGTTCAAAACAAATATGTGAATTCCATGTGGACTTTCCTAGGGCTGGCATCAAAGGAAGATAATTACGTTTTATTGTGCATATATTCCCTAATGTCTCAACAAAGAACAATCAGAGATTTATTCTAAGATGAACAAAGGATTTATTAAGTGGACTAACAAATATGATACATTCACTTTTACAAAGAATTGAGTATCTGCAATTGCCACTGTTTCATAAAGGACTTTTTAGAATGTTTTCTTCATGGTAGGAAAAATACTTTTCAAGATATTTTACTTCAAAATATGAATTTCAAAATAAATATTTTCTACCATGAAAAAAATTCAAATGCAGCACACATAAAATTATAGGTGGTGCAGTGGTTAGAGTGCAGCACTGCAGGCTACTTCAGCTGACTGTTCAGCAGTTCAGCGGTTCAAATCTCACCGGCTCAAGGTTGATTCAGCCTTCCATCCTTCCGAGGTGGGTAAAATGAGGACCCAGATTGTTGGGGGCAATATGCTGACTCTGTGAACCGCTTAGAGAGTGCTGTAAAGCACTGTAAAGCGGTATATAAGTCTAAGTGCTATTGCTAAGTGCTATTGCTATATCTATATCTATTTTACATAACATAATGTTACAATGTTCATAGTTTCTAAACAATAAGCAAAATTTTCAAAAATGTGTACCGCCAAACAAAATGAGTTTGCTCTTATTTACTGCCTTTTTATTACTAGAGATTTTATGTAAAAAACCCTTTAAATAAGACAGATCATTTGATAAATACTGTGTTTATTCTCATATATATTTATATTGATTTATTTATATTGATTTATTCACAAGAAACCACTGATATAGATTCACTTTCAGGGAAAGTATGAAGAGAATACTGTTTTAAAAGCTACCCATAACATGATAATATTGCATATATCAAACAACAAAATATGTAATAGCCAAAAAGTGAGCTTTTCTTAATGATGCTGAATTTTTAGTATTCACGAAGAATATCTATTATCACAGCATGTTTTAAACATGAGTCATACTAACATATGAAGGTTTTGCTGGCTCAGGCCAAAAGCTTATCTAGAATTGTACTTCATACCTGTACAAACCCCAAATTATACAGCAAATCAGAATAAACCAAGACAGCCATTTACCCAAAACTGAATAAACAGCCCACCCTTGTTATCAAACAAAAAATTACTCCTGTTGCACTGAAGCACCACTGTGCTGAGACTTGCAATAGTGCAACAACCTTATTAAAAAGTGGGAGGAATATATGATATTCAACTTGTACAAATTACAATGATGGAGAGGGGAGAAGGATTTCAAGATCAATTTGATCTGTCTTCAGACTGGAGCTAACCTTCGAATCCTACAGTTGTTGTCATCCTAATCAGAGTCAGCCTTGTGATCGGATCACATTCCTAATATTTTGGACTAGTGGTAGGATCACGGACACAGCTTTGGGAACTGATTGGGCAACAAAGGGTCAGATTACAATTATGGAGAAGAATTAAGAGGTTTTAACACACTACAACTGAAATAGTTTGAGCGATCAACTAAAACTGTCTTATGACAAGTTATACAGATAGTCCTCAAGTTATAATGGCAATCAGGATTGGGGTTTCCATTGCTAATTGATGCGGTCATTAAGTGAGGACTTAATATGCATGACATGAGAAGAGGTGGGAGACGCAGGCAAATAAGTTGGTGGGTGAAAGCTACAGGTGGGGGAAGTGTTGCAGGTGGGCACTAGGGAGCAAGGGTGGGTGCTGGAAAAGAACAGGAGCCAGGGCCATGAGTTTTCCAAGCCATGTGCCACTGCTGGCCAGGGCAATCCTCCTGCCAGGGAGTGGCCTTTTGGAAGTACCACGTCCCTATTGTGTAGGGCCAAGATACCTGGCAGCAACTCCTGGCAGCTACTGGGTATTTTCTCTGTGACAAGGCAGCTGCAGAAGGAAGCGTCAGCAGGGCCAACACAGCCTCCACTCCTTGGGGTTTGAGACCAGATGGTGTTGATAAGTTCTGTAGAGGGGAGGCATGCAAAGCGAAAGTCAGCTGGTGGCATGGGGAGGACAGGTGATGTGGGCCAGCTTGAATTTTGATCTTATGACTGTGAGGGTGCTGTGATGACCAGAACTTTGAGGATTGGTCTTATGTCCATTTTTTCAGTGCCATTATAACTGAAAAGTCACTGAATAAATGGACCTAACCTGTACTGGATTCAGACCAAAGGCTATAGATTGGGCTTGGGAAGACACTGGGAGATCTCTAGAAGAAATGCCAAGAAAGGGGCAGAATAATATCTGGGAGAGGAATATAAATTCCTACTTTCCTTCTTATGCAACTAATCAGTCAATTCCCATGTTTAATAAGCGGGGATAGCTCTTTAGATCCACTAGTCTTTGTTCTCAACTGGTGACTCAGATTGTCAGTTTACCAGCAATTCAACCCAATAGGTTATTTGCTCAAGGAAAACGAACAAAAATAATGAAAGCCAAAAAAAAACCCCCCAACCACCTTCCATTATTTTTGCTTATACTCTTTCCTCTGGATCCCGAAAGCTTTATTAAAAAATAAGAACAATGATCAGTTGCAATCTAATGTGTAGTTTGGAAATATGCCCAGCTTCCCAGAAAAAGAACAACAGAAAAGCAGCAATTTTGCAGGAAGGGGAAGGCTACAATTGGTGACAAACAGCATCCTTGTGGATCAGTCTTTGCAATTGTTACGACTTCTGTAGCACTCGTTTTGTGAGTTTTCAAAGAACACACGTTCCCCAAATCTTAGTCAAACCATCAGCTGCAAACCTTTGAGGATCTCTGCTCTAGAGATACTGTGTAGTCAACTATCTAGGACAGGGGTGTCAAACTGGATTTCTTCAAGGGCCGGATCAGCATTGTAGTTCTCCGCTGGCCGGCCGGGGGGGGGTCGAGGGGGAGAGACGGGACGAATGCCTCCTGCAGCACCCTGCTGGCCAAAACTGGGTGTGTGGGGGCAACACGCGGCCCCCCGTGCCCCATTTTGGCTGCCAGAGGCACTGCGGGTCGGTCCTTTGTTATTTCCAGGCCAGCCCCGCGGGCCAGATTTAAGCACCCCGCGGGCTTTTGACACCCCTGGTCTAGGAGAAAAGCACTAAGAGGGGTTGCACTATAGTTTCTTTCTACAGATACTAGGGAAAATAAAAGGCAAATGTGACTTTATGGAGATGCCTGTGTAGCTTTCTTAGCAGAAATACAGATAATCCTCGATTTACGACCACAATTGAGCCCCAAATTTATGTTGCTAAGTGAGAAATTTGTTAAGTGAGTTTTGCCCCATTTTACGATTCTTCTTGTCACATTTGTTAAGTGAATCACTGCAGTTGTTAAATTAGTAACATGTTGTTAAGTGAACCTGGTTTCCCCATTGACTTTGCTTGGCAGAAGGTTGCAAAAGGGGATCACGTGACCCTGGGACGCCACAATCGTCATAAATATGAAACAATTGCCAAGCATCCGAATATAAATCATGTGACCATGGGGATGCTGCAATGGTCATAAGTGTGAAAAATGGTCATAAGTCAGTTTTTTCAGTGTCGTTGTAACTTCGAATGGTCACTCAATAAGTCGAGGACTAACTGTAGTTAAATCGTTTGCCTTTTTCTGGGATGTTTTCTTCACTTCCCATTGTAGCCTACCACCTGCACATATCCCATCAAAGTATTAACCTGGTCTCAACTGACTTATCTTAGCCATGGTCAGCCAGGAAAGGAAAGTGCATGTTTTCTGGCATGAACATCCCCTTTCCTCCCCCCAAAAAATGTTGAATGAATGAGGGGAAACTTCCTAACAGCGCTATTCCATCTGGGGGAAAAGATGCCCCTTTCTACTATTCTGCCTCCTAAACATGGGACAGCAATGGGACGACAGGAGGATTGTGAACAACGCAACCTGAGGGACTTGACCTGGCGAACAGATGATGTCTTTATTAATGACCACATTCCACAACTGCATTTTTCCCCCAGGCTTCTCGCTTTGCTTTTCTCCACTTAGTTTCTTCGACAACCTCTTCTGACAGTTTTCTATCCTCCCGATGAGAAACAAAAACCCGAAAAGAGATGCTGTCGCTGCGCAATACAACACAACACAACACAACACAACACACACACACAAAAAGTGGGAAAGCCTCGAAGCTTACAGCTTCAGCGACCCATATACGCATGCCCGAAGAGGGACGGACATTATCAAGCGACCACCAGGATCGCGAACTGAAACTCCCTCGCGGACCCGAAAGCGAGGCGCCCGTTCGATTCTTCGAGGGAGGGGACTGAATCCACTCCCTCTCCTTCCGACTCACCTTGGAAACAGAGCACGTGCTCATAGCGATGGCTGAAGCCTCCTCCGGCGCCAAGATAGACCCGCCAACATTCGTGAACGGACTTCCGGGGGGAGCCCCTGTATCCCCCGTCCCCACTTCCGGGATCAGCGGCGCGCAGCCGTTTTTTTCCCGCCCTGCGAACGGTACGGTCTAGTAGTCCGGCTCGTGCTCGTCATCTGCGTATTGTCTTTCTGAGGCGAGTTCTGCGCCCGCCCCCGTTACCAGAAAGGGAAGTCAGGCTGGAGTGGCTCCTCCCCCCAAGAGGGCTGTTCCATGACAGAGGAGTGGAAAAGCGGAGAGCGCCACTCTAACGAGAACTATGGCGAGGTGTCGTTTCCGGAAGTGCATTGCTGCTCAGGTATTAATTGATCGTCCCTTTTCATAGAATCATAGGGCTGGAAGGTACCTCGGAGGTCTTCTAGTCCAATCCCTTGCCCAAGGCAGGAAAGCTTATTCTATCACGAATAAATAAATGACTGTCCAGTCTTTTCTTGAAGACCTCCAGCGATGGAGCACCCACAACTCCAGAAGGCAAACTGTTCCATGGATTATGACAGACAGACTTTATTATTTTCTTTAATAAAGCGATTAAATTAGTGGATCAGGGAAATGCTATGGATATAATTTATTTGGACTTCAGTAAAGTAATGCATTGTCCTTTGGCATGCCAGAGATGCTAAAATACCTGTCTATTTTTTTCAAAGAGATATTTTTGAAAATATTTTTCAAAAACTTCTGTAATGTATTCCTTGCGCTGGGGGAAAAAAATCAGGAATTTGGTAGCCCCTTTTCCAATGAAAATTTTTATTTTAAAAAAGTGTGAGATATCATGAGCTGGAGCTCACTTCATCAGATGCTAAGATGGGTAGGTTGATTGGGAGAGGAAGGGAAGACAGGTTGATTATGCAGATGTAGGTTACTTATGAGAGAAATTACACATGTTTATGAATTTATAATATATGAAAAAAACATTCTGTTTTCTGATTCCTTTTTAAATACCCTGAAACCTTTCCACATTTAACAATCTATGCTACTAAGACCTGCTTTTCCAAAAAAGTCACTTTTGAGGTCTGCCTTGTAATGTCTTGGGAGGTTGAAATGCTCCGATATAGCTTTGCCCTCGGTTTAAGTACTGATGTCAAATTTGTGTCTATTGATTCTTGTGCACTGGAGGATGAACACATCAAGACACATCTAATTCTCTGTAGGTACTTGCTGAGGTCTGTGATGGTGACGTTGGTATAGGGGCAAAGTAGGCATCTAGTGTTGTTGCTTCCTATATTGCAATCATTGCCCTGTTTCTTGTTGCTTATGAAAAACTGCTTCAAGTTGGATAGTTGTCCATATGCAACTATGGCGCTCCTACCCAAAAGGGAGCAATGGATATTCCCTCACTTATCTTACAGCAGCTGGACTTATCTATTCACTTGCTTGGATTTGAAGCCCCTGTACCTTCTAGATTCAAAGCTGTAGGTCTTTATCTGAATGTTGATCTTCAGTGGAAAAGATCATTCCAGTTCCAGAAAGGAAATGTATGGTGATGCTGTACATTTTAATCTGAATGCTGATTTTCAATAGAAAGGACAACTCCAGTTCCTCAAAGGATGATATATGACAGTGGTCCCCAATCTTTCCAGCTTTGCGAACCGGTGAGGGAGGGGGGGAGGGAATGGTTGTGGGCAAGTGACGTGCGCACGCATGCACAAACAGCTCCATATGCACAAGCAGCGGACACACATACACGCTGCTCGCAGAAATGGAGCTTTGCGCCCGCCCACCCACCTGCCTGCTCCTTGTGCGAATGGAGCTGCGCGCGCACTCGCCCACTGCTTCCGTGACCTGATTTCAAATAGGCCACGGCCTGGTAGTGGGCTGCAGCCCAGGGGTTGGAGACCCCTTATGTATGGCATTCATTCTTCTAATAAATATTGGAAGTACTGTAGGAAAGAAGGATGAATCTACATCTGTGCACTGCAAGAATGTAGCCTCCGGATGTGTTTATATGTGATAAATTTTAATGTAATGAAATAGAAGATAAAATGATGGCAAGGATATTGTTGCCTGTTTATTCTTCCACACTAAATTTGGTAATTTTATTTCAAATAGCTTTCACGTGTTTTGAAGATCCCGCCAGAAAACCTGGTAAAATCAATCTCTGCTGTTCCAGTATCAAAAAATAGGTAGGATATTTATACTTTAGAATTTAATTTCTTGAGATTCTTTTGTCATACGTACAAAATAGCAAATAAAACTAGGGATAAAGTCCTGACTTAGCGTTTTAATTCGATCAGTCTCTGTTTCTAATTCGCATTATTTCTAGCATCACTTAAGACACAGGAGTAGGAGTCAGTGACCTTCAGATATTAGTGAACTGTAATTCTTAGTATCCCTTGCATTGCTGTCCAGGACTACTGTAAATTGTAGTTCAGCAACATCTGAGAGACTAAAAGTTCCTAACATTAGGCATCATTGGACAAACAAATCTCTCAAGTGCTATTTTATGGCTTTTAGCGTTTGAAGAATAGGGACTACAAGGTCTAGCTTGTATATTGTTAACTAGGCATATTAGTTTCACAGATTATTATGCTGCTTCAGAAACTTTTGGGGATGAAGTTACTCTAGATATTTCCAGCTATGTTAACTCTAAACCTTAGGAATCCTGACCTCTCTGTCACAAAAAGAGTCTGAACTTTTACATCCCCCCCCCTTTTTTTTTTAAAGGCAAACTGCTGATTTCCAGTTTTCTATGAATTCTGTATTAGATGCAAATTCTACAAATTACACAACTTCAGATATTAATCTTCAGGCAGAAGAGCTGGCAAACAAGGTATGTAGTAATAAGCGTTAATTAGAAGCATCAATAAAAAGTGCTTATCAAATGTTTTGTACTGCATAAATATTATGAAAAATGGTATCCTACAGATTATGAAGGCTTTGGGAGGGTCAATTCTTTGCCCTACTGTTTTTACCAGTGAAAAGAAAAAAAAAGCCATTCTTGCCTTTCAACAATTGCAAGCTATGGTCTTTCAAAATTTGCTTGAAATACAGTTAAATACTGTTTGCATGGATGACCCAGCTACAGTTGCTATAATTCTTGAAAACAACATTGTGTACAAATTCTTGCTACTATTGTCAGAAAGACACAGTGGCATTTTGGCACAAGCTCCGCCCCTTTGGAATGTGCTTGCTATGTGTGAAAATGCACATAGAAAAATAGCAGACCACCCACTGCAATGCTGCTCTACTTCCTTGCCCTCCTTGCAGAGGCTGCTTGAAAATGTGAAGTTACATAACACAGTGTACAAGATAATTCTACTTATTTGTGACATACTCTTCTGTCTATACGCTTTACTTTTATTTTAGCTAAAATGTGATGCAGTCGTGAGCCAAATCAGCCCAGGTAAAGGAACAGTAGATTTCACAATAAATCGAGACTTATTAGCAAAGGTAAGAGCTAATGTCTTATGAACTGTAGAATAGAAAAAAACATGCTAAATTTGAAGCTAGTGTTTTCTATAATAGATACAGTATAGAGCAGTGATGGCAAACCTTTTTTTCCTCGAGTGCCGAAAGCGCGCGCGCGTGCTCACACCCATAATTCAATGCCCCTCCACGAGCCACGCCCCCCTGCGCATGTGCGCATGACCCCCCCTGTGCTGCCCCGCCCCCTGCGCATGCGTGCATGACCCCCCGCTCCCCCATTTCCTGACTTCCGGTGGGCCCGATAGGCCCGTTTTTTGCCTTCCCCAGGCTCCAGAGGCTTTCTTGGAGCCCTCCCCTGCCCCCCCCAGGCCGAAAACGCCCTCCCAGAGCCTCCGCACGAGCCGAAAATCAGCTGGCCGGCACGCTCATACGCGCTGGAGCTGAGCTAGGGCAATGGCTCACGTGCCGGCAGATATGGCTCCGTGTGCCAGCTCTGGCACGTGTGCCATAGATTTGCCATCACGGTTATAGAGCATATAGTTCCTATTCCATAGTTTTAACTTAAATGATCTTCCCAATGATGTAAGTTTAAAACTATAAAATAATAAAATACAGTTTACAAATAAACACATCAGATAAAAAGGAGTAGCAATCATCTAAAAGCAGGATTTTTTAAAAAATGAATCATTTTTGCATGAATATGAATGTTATTTATGATAACATGTAATTATTGACATAATTAATATTAATAATATTGCTAACTTATTTAAAAAATATAATTATATGGATATGAATACCATGTTTTGTGAATTGAGCATGGGCAGATGAAAAATGAGTGTTCTCAGTTCAGAAAATTAATCAAAACTCAAAAAGATGAATTAGCTTTGGCTGCTTGCTATCTGTGCACTTGAAAAGCATTTGCAGATGTCTGCTTAGATGATGTGAAGTCTTTGAAGGTTTTTGCGGAATGAGAGATTCATGATCTTGCAAATATCCATGAAAGGCATTACCTTGGTCTTAAAATGATCTCTTAATTCATTACTCCCATTGTAGCTATGTGTATTTTGCTTCCTAAGACAGTGTTACAGCAGGTATTTGAAGATGGCTCTGAATATGGAATAAAGAGCGAACTTTTCTCAGGCTTGCCAAAAAGAAAGGTTCTGATTGATTTTAGGTGAGTATACAGGCTTGTTTATTTTGGAGCATGACTAAAATACCATGCAGGTTTACAGATTGGTTATGTAAGTAACCTGTCTGAAAATCAGCATTGATTCATTGGCCTAAGATTGGTTTGGTTCATTTCTTTCTAGTAAAGCATGCAGTTTGGTTTAGGGAGTATTGAAATCAATCTTTTTACATCTAAACATATGATATACTCGGGTTCAGTTTCCCTTGGAATATGCAGGCTTCCATTTCAGTTACGACACAATTTTGTTATTTCATATTGCAATAAAATATAGGAAAGAACGTGAATACAGATACAAAGTGGGGTGGGGTTTTTTTTTTTTGGTTTTTTTTTTTTTTGAAAGACCTGTGGTTTAGCATTCGGTACCACCTAATGAGAAGGAAGGACTCACTGGAGAATAGCCTAATGCTGGGAAAGATTGAGGGCAAAAGAAGAAGGGGACGACAGAGAATGAGGTGGATGGATGGAGTCACTGAAGCAGTCGGCGTGAGCTTAAATGGACTCCGGGGGGTGGTAGAGGACAGGAAGGCCTGGAGGAACGTTGTCCATGGGGTCGCAATGGGTCGGACACGACTTCGCAACTAACAACAAAAATATAATTCTGAAGGATGTCCTTCAATATTGATTTTGTTCATAAGTGTTTAGTTTATTAGCAGTGGAAATGTCCATGGTTCTGTTTACTCTGTCATACTATATTGCTTACATTGGTTACCATATCATTCATGTTTTCCTTTATATGCTTCACAGTATGAGCTAAATGAAGAATATCTTTGTCCTGCCTTAGCCATGAAAGCCAGCTGGGTGACCATAGCCAGCTGGGTGACCATGGGCCAGTTTCTTTCTCTCAGCCCAACCTACCTCACTGGGTTGTGGAGGAAATAGGAGGAAGATATGTTGGATATGATCATCATCTTGAGTTATTTGTAAAAATAATAAAGGGGGGTTATAAATAAATAACAAGTGTTGAGGTAAAGTCTGGTTTGATATCTCTATTCCTTTTTTGGAAGGTGAGGAATGGAACCTAAATGATGAATGTTCATATTTCTTGCAGTTCACCCAACATTGCAAAGAAATTTCACGTTGGTCACCTGCGTTCTACATTAATAGGTAAGATCTAAATATAACTAAATTGTAGCCTATAAATGAGGAAACCTTCTGAATATGATGATGTAGTCTAAGTGACAGTACTTGTAACTAGCCTGTGAACAGTAAGTGCTGATGTTTAACCTTAGTTACTTGATATTTAGTCTTAGGCTACATGATAAGCTTTGAGCTGCTTTGAAGACATTGCTAAATGGGTATTGCTTGGGTGCATTTTGAAAGTTTCTCAAAAGAGGAGAGATAGATAGAATCAAACAAAGTCTTTAAAAAAAATGACTTTGGGAATAAGGAAAAAATAACCAGCTACTTTTAACTCAAATGTTGAAACAGCGAAACTGAATTATTTTGCATCTAAGAACTTTAAGATGATTCAAAGGTTCAAAAGAAAGACTCAGAATCAGCTTGTGACCTTTCTAGATAATATATATTAAATAAGAGCTATAAAAAACTATAGCCTACAGGTGTAATCAGTTCTTTTCAAGCTTGGAAATTTGCTTCCTCTGCTTTGCGTTCCCTTACATTTATTACTTAATGTAGACTCATAGTTCTTCTTATTAAAGTTAGGTAATGGGAACCTGGCAGGGAAGGTCACAAATGACAATCATGTGACTGCAGGGTGCTGTGATGGTTGTAAGTGTGAGCCATTTGCCACATCATGATCACATGACCAGAGGGGTGCTGGAATGACCGGAACTTTGAGGACCAATCGTAACTACCGCTTGTTTGGTACCACTACTAAGTGTATCTTCAAACAGTCATTGACTGTTATTAACTGAAGAGTACCTATTCAGTGATAGAAAAGGGAGATCAGATTACATAAAATGAGCATTTGGGGATAAGAATACAGCTGGGACAAATAACTACTGTGATTTATTTTCAGGGAATTTCATAGCAAATATCAATGAAGCGATTGGACATCAAGTAACAAGAATAAATTATCTTGGAGACTGGGGCATGCAGTTTGGTAAATATTTTTTTTTTAAATCGGTCTTATGGTTAGTGTAACATAATCTAGGGCTGGTTATTTTCAACCTTGTCATAATGAGCTTCTTTAAAATGAAAAGCTTTCAATTCTATTGTGGAAAATGAATATGAGAACTCAAAGCTGGCCAAGAGAGATTAGGTTATTTTTTTAAACTGAGAATACTGACATGTACAATTTGTAAATTCCTTTGCTCTTTAAGGTAATTGTTCTATACCTTAAAGATAAATCACTGAACTTAATTCTATAAATCCATAAAACAAGACTTAGGTATTGAACCATCCAATTTGTATCTATACATATTTGATTATACCCAAAAACAATAAGAATGTGAATGCAAGAAACTTTTTTAATTTTTCAGTAACAAATTCCAGAATGGCCATGTTCTTTTGACTGTAATAAAGGGGGAACCAGGTGCAAGGCCTTCCTATGCTTGCAGAGCTATTCTGGGATTGTATTTCACATTTGTAGTGAGATTTGGACAGGTTCTAATGTTCTATGGAAAAATATATTATTTCAGTAGAAGAAAATAATCTTTTACTCCCATGCAAGAAACTCCAGGTGTTTGTTCCGGGATCCTTTGAGTTTATATGATCATGGCTCAAAACAGGGTGGATAAAAATCGATGATTTTAAAAAAAAAAATCGGATTTTTTTTATTTAAATTGGATTTTTTTTTAATTTAAATCGGATTTTTTTTTATTTTTATCAAATTTATTTTAATAAAATGCTTTTGGAGTAAAAATCTATCCAAAGATAGTTTTCTATTTAAGATACATTAATAATTTAGTTTATTCAGCATGAAATGGAGCTTAGTTATGTAGCATGAGGCTATATATTCTGCAATATTGGGACTGTTGGTGAGTCAACAGCAGGTCAGAGGAGGAGCCGCTGCAGGACAGAGATGACAGTTGCTCTTTTAAAATTATGATTTAAATCGAGTTGATTTAAATCAAGCCTTTTTACTAGTGATTTAAATCATGATTTAAATCGTGATTTAAATCGGCTTGATTTAAATCAAATCTACCCTGGCTCAAAACATTAAAATTTCATGTTTTTTTCAAATAGCAGTGCTTCCCTGATATATTACTATAATTAGTTTCTGTTATTGTTTCTATTGTGTCCTTCTGAAATCTGCTGGGCAAGCAAACTGTTAGCACAAAGCTTCTGTTTTTCTGCAGTTATTATTTTGAATAGGTTTTAACCTAGCTTTATTAATTCCATATTTACAGTCTATGCACCGTTTCCTCACAGGCTGAGATCAGATAATAATGTCTGAGTTTAACAATTGTCTTCTTACGGAGCACAGGCAATTAACCCAGGAAATCTATGTGTAAGAATAAATTGCTGTTTAATCCAAGAACTCACAATAAAATTAAATGAAAAAAGATAAGGGAAAAAAGAGGGAAATAATATAGGGAGGGGGAGAGAGCTGAAGAAATTATGTAAATAGGTAACTGTAGAAATTCTTTTTAACATTCAGAATATATGTAAATAAACTCTGATTTATACAGTAAATTATTCTCCTTTAACTCCCCTGCAAAGTAGTAGAATTACTGTTTGTTAATGAAACGAAGCAAGAGTGCAAAGCAAAAGGTTTAATATTTCCCAAATCTAAGATAAATTCAGTATCCCTAGTTTGATCTTCAGGTAATCTGATCAGTATCCAAACAATGATATCCAAACATTAGATTGTGTTGGCTGCCTCAGTGGCGCTTTTCACATTATTGACACAAAGGGAGTTCCACTATTCACGGCAGAATAGTCCCAAAGAATAGTCCCAGGCTCTTGTACGACACAGTTCCCTGTCCCTAATATCCCCCTTTAATCTCTACACCAGGGGTGTCAAACTCGATTTTATTGAGGGCCGCATCAGGGTTGTGTTTGACCTTGGGGACCAGGTGGGCGTGGCCAGCTCGATGTCACTCGTGTCGGGGGTGCCTGTGGTCCGAGACTCTGCCAGAGAAAACGGAGCTCGGGAGGCTGCACACGTGGCCTTCCCAAGCTCCGTTTTCACTGGCAGAGGGTTGCAGGAGGCCGTCGCAGCCTCCCGAGCTCCGTTTTCGCTGGCAGAGGCACCGCGGGCCAGTCCTTCGCTGTTTCCAGGGTGGCCCTGTGGGCCAGATCTAAGCACCCCACAGGCCGAATACGGCCCACGGGCCTTGAGTTTGACACCCCTGCTCTAAACACTGAATGGAGACATTTGTATTGTGAATCCTTAGATGACAAACAGGATTCAAGACCGTGTAAGCCAGATTCATAAACATCTGTATATGGTCATTTTTACAGTGCAGACTTCCATTGTTAATTTGTGGATGTCAGGACTCCTCAGCATCGGGAAGCTCTGCAACTCCAGGATATTTTGTTTACTTCTTTGTTCCTTCAGATATATGTCTTCCATTTTTGAAAATTGGTGGTGACTGAGAAATAATAAACATAAATTTAAAATACACTTTTAGAAATCAATGACATAACAACAAGAAGGCCCTGATATGCTACTAGTAATCTCACTGAGTTCTTTCAGGGATCTCCAAATGTCTCCAGGAAGGGCCATATTTTCATGGATCTTCAAAAATATAGGGAGATGATCCAAATATGGTGGTTGGTGGGGTGTATATTAGTTTATTCTTCTATAATGTTTGGGTTGTGGGTTTTTTTTTTTAAATCCTATTCTGTAAGCCAGCTAGAATCACTTTCTGATTGAGATGGCTTCGAAATCAGTAAGTAAACAATAAACATCTAGGGATAAGCTGAATTGGATCCTCTTTGTGTAGAAAACTACTGTTTAATTTTGGGAATACTCCATTTCTTAGCAACTTAGTTTCCTCTTGGTTGTTTTTTCTAGTGTAGCCTCTTTTTGCTTCTTCATTCCTTATGTTCATTATGCTCCCCCCCCCCACCCGCACACTGTGTGATACTGTGTTGCCACACTATCATGTCATGATGTAAAAGTCAGTCTTTAGGTATGAGTAGGTTTGTGCCATTCAGAACAAATTTTCTGTTTCCTTGTTTTATGCGCATCCTTGCCTACCCCCAGTACAAATCCTGTTTCAGTATCTAAGTACACAATGTATGTCCTTTTATGTCACTTGATCAATATCCTTATAGCCAGTGGTTTATTTTATGGGAGTCGAAATTTATAGCATGCACAAATGTGTGTTTGGTTGGTATAATCTTGAGACTTAGTTTATCAATTTAAACATTTTTACCGTCCACATTTTTATTACTGAAAATAGGGCAAATTATTCACTGATTTTATAAAAAAAAAAACTTTTGTTACATGTGAAATAATTACTTCTTTCAGGGCTGTTGGGAGCTGGCTTCCAGTGGTTTGGATCTGAAGAAAAACTACAATCTAATCCTTTGCAGCATCTTTTTGAGGTATGTTAATATAGTGGCACTCTATTAAAATCATAATGTGAATGACCATAAATTTATCAACCCCGCAATTCTTTCTTTTTTAATATTTTTATTTTGCTTTTCTGTTTGTACTGCCAGACTTCTGGAACAAAATGAATTCCTTAAAAATGGTAAAAAAAAAGCTGTGTTGCAAGTAGACTTTCCAGTTCACTTTCTGGCTTATTTAACTAAATAGAATGAGAAGGTATCAAAGACAGACATGTGAGACCCTGGAGAACTACTAGCAATCAGGGCAGTGGCCAAACCAATGAGCTGGCCTTCTATAGGGCAGCTTCTTATGTTCCTATAACTGTTTGGTTTTGCTCAGTGGGCTAAGTAGAAACACATCCTTTTTTCTCTCTTTAAGGAAGTGACATTTAATAGGAAGATGGCATGGGGAAAAGTTAAAGTAAATAACCAAGTATTCTTGGACTCCATTCCCAATCAGCAAGGCTGACAGCCAAGGAATATGGACTAGGAGTTTGCCTTTTCTGGAGGGGGTTATCAGCTCTTGTATATTGGGGTAGCAGTCTTTCCTTGTTGAGCTTCCTGTGATCCTTGCCATTGTGGTGAAGATTACAGGATTTTGAACCTGGAATGTCTTGAATACAAAGTAAAGGTTTCACCATGGGCTGTAATCTTTTGTTGATGGAGAAAACTTTCAGATTGAATTGTCCTGTGTTTTTTCTTTTCTTTTTTTAAATACAGGTTTATGTACAGGTCAACAAAGCTTCAGAAGAGGATGAAAATGTTAAAACTCTGGCACAAGATTTCTTTAGAAAATTGGAAGCACAGGAAGAAGAGGCTGTGTCACTGTGGCAACATTTTAGAGATGTTAGCATTGAAGAATATGCTCGGGTGTATAAGGTGCTGACTTGAATCTTTTCTTTCAGTGTTTAGGAATTATCCCGTTCTAGGTATAACAACACTTGAATATCTTTGCATTTCTGAAAAATGTGCACCCTTAGAATTGCCTGACACAATTCTATAGTACAGTGTGCATTGTAAAACAACAGGCCACTATATGATTCAGAAAGAGAGATAGTTTTATTTTAATCAGTGACCAGCTTAGAACAACCTATAATAAAATCCAGCAATACAAACATAACATGCTTAAATAAAAATAAAATAATGCAGCATTTGTCTACTAACATAAATGAAGGTGCACTTTAATTAACTAAGAAAAAATAGCTAAATAAGTTGTAAATGAAGTTTATTAAGCAGTAATTGACAATGTAGAAATAAATTGTATTGTAAAATCTAACAAAATATTCATGATGAGTTATAATTAAGACAACAAGGATAGATGAAGCAGATGTAAAGAGATACCGTATTTTTCGGACTATAAGACACTCTGGACTATAAGACGCACCTAGCTTTTGTGGAGGAAAACAGGGGGGGAGGGAATCTGCCTCTGCCTCCCAGCATCCATCCGGTATTCATCTGGCCCGTTCGCCGCCACAGCCCATTCGCTGCCACTGCCGCGGCCCATTCACCACGGCCCATTCGCCATGGCCCGTTCTTCGTCGCCGCCACCCATTTGCCGCCAACCATTTTTCCATGGCCCGTGCGGTGGCGGCCATTTGCCACGGCCCATTTGCCACCGCGGCCCATTTGCCACTGCTGCCGCAGCCCATTCTAGAACAGCTGATCGACACCGCACCAACCCCCCTCCGCTGCAGTATTCACTGTATAAGACGCACAGACTTTTCCACCCACTTTTTGGGGAGGGGAAAGTACGTCTTATACTCCGAAAAATACGGTACATGAGATGGATGTGCGTGTCATTTGGAGTAAAATAATGTTCTGATGCATTGTTTTTGTTTTATTTTTTGTTTCACATCACTTGCATATGGAGCCTTGCTGATTTAGTGGAATATCTGTAGGGTAGAATTCAATATAAAAACCTTTTGCAAATTAATAGCATGTTAATGGAACAATAATATAAATGTCAGCAATTAAATTTGACAAACTATTGCAATATTCCTACATGACTAAGTAGGATTTTCTCTTTTTTTTCAATATCTCTTGATATATATTTTTAAGTTCCATTTTCATTTGCTCTGTCTATTTTGGTTTAGACTCTAGAAAGTCTTCAAGCAGGAAGCCATCAGAAATGGAGAGATTACATGGGTGTGCTGAGTGGGACTTCTGGGACTTACAGCCTTTTGTCGGAAGAGAATAGTCTCATAGTTGAGATTATTCTTGCCGATTGTAATTATTTTCCTCTTTTCTTGATGGGTTGTCCAGCGTCTGGGAATCTACTTCAATGAATATTCTGGAGAATCATTTTATCAAGAGAAAAGTAAAGAAGTTCTAAAGAGGTTGGATGCAAAAGGACTTCTTACGAAAATGTATGAATTTTTTAGTTTTTTGAAATGCCTGTTTATTCGTCTTAATGTATTGTATGTTGAGTCAAAGCTATGTCACTTTAAAGCTGGACCATTTGTCTGAGCTATATTTTTAATATTTGCTGATTTAAATAACTAACGTAACTTTGCGAATACTGACATGCAGATACAGAGAAAAGTTTCACTCAGGGATACTTTATTGTGGGAGGAGGCAACATATACATCTTTAAGATGAGAAGTGGAATCTGAAATGTTTACAAGACTTGCAGGCCTGAAATAAATGGTAAACTGCCAGCTCCTCATACTTTCATATGTACATTTGCTATCCAGTAGACTGCTTGGACAGAAGAATCATCAATACCATCTTTGACATTCTGGGGTCTTTTTCATGTATTACCATAAAGGTTCCCAACCTTTATGGTTTCCCAACTAGATGTCTCCGGATCTATGGAGCTAAAATAAATTATTATTGGGTATCCTGTCTGTGATTCCTGGGATTTTTAATCTCAACGCAGTCTCAAAAATTCTGGAATACAGATGTAGACATGTACATCTACATGTACAGTTAGGGTATATCTGTGAATTAAACAAGATCTTGTGTTCAGATCCTCCCTTCTTCTTTTTCCTCCTTTGCCATTGTAATTTGTAAAGGAATGTTATTTCCCCAAGATCTATATTTTTGTTGTGTTTTAGTTCTAACATGATGATTTAAAGTCATTTCTGATTAACTGCTGAAGAAGCTAATGTCAAATCTTCCAATTTTAAATTTGAGTCATTAAGCCAGCTTTTATTTTAATCACAAAACCTATTTTGCGTGTAGTAGCAAATAAGAAGTTGGGGGAAACAAACTACAGTGTATTATCCCGGCAGTTTTGGAGGAGGGGGAATCATTTGTACATAATAATGAAATGCGATAATGAGAAGCCCTTTGATGACCAGGGGCTGTTTTTAATATTGTCCAGGTGAACGAGGGCTGCAGTAGGTAAATTGGGGCTGTATTAAATACATGGGGCTGTGACTTTCTTTTTTTGTTTGGGGGGAACACTTTTAAAAAACACATTGAGCTTTTTTTTCAGGACTTACAATTGCCTTTTTTATTTCCCATTAACATTAAACCACAACTTCAAAGCATTTTTATATTTTTCTTGCAATATCCTTATAATCTTAATTATTGACATACCAGAACACTATCTGTCTGTCTGTCTAGCTATCTATTATATAACTAGCTAGCTAGCTAGCTAGCTGGATGGAAGTGGATATTAAGAAAACCATGTACAATTCCTTCTTGCAAGTAGATTGTTCAATGCTTTTTTTCATCATTTTCAGAGAAGGAGTAGGAAAAGTTCGTCTTTCTGAAAATGGAGACCAGGTTGCTGTGATGCGTAGCGATGGAACTTCACTTTACTTAACAAGGCAAGCATATTATGTGATTGTTTATCAGTAAACAGCACATTATTTTAATATTGTTGATATATTTGATATATATCAAATATATATTGATATATTTAATAGAATATTGCTGGTGGACAGATATAATCACAAACTGCTCATGATTTTGAAAGATAGCATAGAAGGTTTTTTTAAAAAAAATACATAAAATAAATGAATATTTCATTTGGAGGATTTATCTGTTCTTCATGTTGCATTTCCAGAGATCTTGCTGCTGCTATAGACCGAATGGAAAAATATAAGCCTGACGTTATGTTATATGTCGTAGGTATTCTATGCTTTATATAAATTGCTTTGGTAGACGATGAAGATGTTAATGTACATTTTATAAGCATCTAAGCATTTAAAGAAATTTTGTTAGACTTGAGCTAACCATTTCCAAAGATAAGTGTTTTCTAAGAAAATAATGGTATCATAATATGCCGTTCACCAATAAAGGAGAATATTTGTACCTCAGGGTTCAATGATCATATGCTGATCACTCCCAACTTCTCTAAGCTTGATAGGCACTGCTGGTAGATTCAGGAAACCTGCAATTCAGTGACATCAGATCAATGTCTTCTTTGACCAAACTAGTCTTTTCCAACCAAGGGTCCTTTAATTGGGTTGGACATGTTGCGGAGAAAAATAATTAGAGGTGAAATGAATCTTGTTTCCCTGCTGTCAACCCCACAAGAATAAGACCGGAGTCCAGAAGAGAATAAAAGTAATATATTTGCATAACAAAAATAAGAACACCTAAGTCTGTGTCTACATGGTGAAGAACAAAAAGAACAAAGGAAAGATTAACACATGCGCAGTACAGGTATCACATGAGAACTTCATATCAGTATACAGTGTCATTTCAGAATAAGAGTCCTGCTGACAAATTAAAATGAACGTAGTGACAGGACAGTAATCTCCGTTTATTGCAATTATTTTTTCTGCAGTCCTAACTATCCATTGAAGTCTGTGCCTATCCTGTCTGGTTGCTGTACCAAACCAGACAGTTATAGATGTACAGATGAGAGACTCAATAATTCCTCCGTACAACTGTATCAGCAGCTTCTTGGACAGTTTGAGCTTTCTGAGTTGATGCAGGAAGAACAATCTTTGCTGTATATTACCGTGTTTCCCTGAAAATAAGACCCTGTATTATATTTTTTTGAACCCTGAAATAAGCGCTTGGCCTTATTGCCATGCACTGAAAAGCCCGATTGGGCTTATTATCAGGGGATGTCTTATTTTGGGGGAAACAGGGTAGATATACAACAAAGAAAGTTATAATATGAAATAATATATTAATATTATAATACTAATATACTATTATCATATAATGCAATATAATATATTAATATTATAATATAATACAAAATAATGTTATAATATGAAATATTGTAGATAATATTTCAAGCCTTCCATTGCCCCAGTTATGATTTGAACATCGGAACGTTTCCAGTTTTCTGAAGAAAACTTACATGAGATAAATCCAATTTTCATAGCATTATTCTTTTCCTTGGAAATCAATTGTGAGAATGCTCTTTTGCATTTGATTCTTATGCACTAAATGACTAAATTGTTTTTCCCCTCTTCTAAGACAGATAAAAGTCAGAGCTCTCATTTTCAACAGATGTTCCAGATTCTGAAATTACTTGGTTTCAGTTGGGCAGAAAGGTAAATGTGAACATATCAAGACGTTTAGTTTTTTTAAAAAACAAACTGAACAATGGTATTTTTACCATTAGAAGAGGAAAATATGACAAACCAAATGTTCTAAATTTTTAGATGGGCAGAGTATGGATTGCAAGAATTTGACCATTCTGGAAAGATCAAAAAACAACTAATTTTAAGCAAGAATGTTAACAGTGGTTAAGATGTTAGATAGGAGCAAAAGTGGCCCAGGTTTATATCCCATCCACGGTGAAGTGTTGAACCCCTCTTAATTCAGCCTACCTAAGAGGTTTGTTGTAAGGGGGAAAATCCATTTGTGAATCCTTAAACTCTCATATGAAATTATTCAAGCAAAAATTGTTTAAAAAAAAATTGAGATAATCTCCTTATATAAATTTCAGTATTTGCACTGGAATCTGCCTTTATAATGCTATTAGTTCTGTTTCCTGTTGGAGGGTTAATTGGTTGCTTGTAGAATGTTTCAACAGCAACCACTTCATTAAGATTCTCATTCAATATTGAAGATATGAATCTCGGAGAACATTTTATACTCAGGAGAAGCCACCCTTGTGTTCAATCAGCAGCAGCAGATAGGAGAAGGTGAAATTAATCTTTTCTAATGTAAATTACCACATTGGAAAGTGATTGATTAGTGGTTAAGCAAATATGAAGTTGCTCCAGCTGATTTAGGTTAAGCTTGTAAGATGAAAATAAAAATAAAGTTGGTAAGAGAGAGAGAGAGAGAGAGAGAGAGTTCTCTTTGTCCACTGTGTTTAAAGGCACATTGTTGCCATGTCAAGCTTTCCTACATAATTATTGAGATGGTAGATTTTCCTGTTAAAAATATAGTTCATATTATAGCTATAGCATGGGCAATGAAAGAAAGGATGCTTATATAATGTACACATGTGGATATATGTGCTATCTAATCCTGTTTTGGAGGGAATAAAGTCTGAAACGGTAAAGCAAACCTCCACTTCTACATGCATAAAAGTAGAGTATGAGAAACTGTTATCAACCATGGGTAATATGTAAGTATAGAGCACTTCATACCTGGGTTAGTAGTTTTATTTATTTATTAGATTCATATTCCACCTTTCATTTAGAAGCTCAAAGCAGCATCTACAGCATTTCTTTCACCCCTTTTTCCCTCACTTCAGCAAATCCTGTGAAATAGAGCTTCTGTGACTGAGGGTGGAAGTAACGTATTTTTCTGAGATCAGGTTTAACCATTCTTATTGAGGGATATGTTCATAGTTTCTAAGGCGGAGAAAATGTCACTTTTTATCTATGATGTATATTAGACCCATCAGTTATCAGAAGTTGTTTAGCATAAGCTGGACTGATGTTTTTGTCCTCTATGTTTGTAGGTGCCAACATGTGCCCTTTGGGAGAATTCAAGGCATGAAAACTCGACAAGGAGAAGTGATTTTCTTGGAAGATGTTTTAAATGAAACTTGTTCCCTGGTATTAGAAAGACGTGCTTCAACAAAAAGTTAGCCAATAAATTTTCTCTGTTACATTAATATTTTATTCTGGTTCTAGAAAAAAGACTATAAGTATGCGTGTTTCACCACTCTATAGCACAGTCTAAGCCACAGTTAGTTCAGCTTCTTTTGCTTTCCATATAGGGACCTCTGTGTCTGTAACCTATATTTCAATCTTTAAAAGACACTTTAGTAAGAAAATATGTTTAAGTAATCAGGAAAATAATTCAGCCTTTACAAATAAAGACATCTGGATCTTTTTATCATTCTACTCTGAAGGCATTCTGTCAATCAGTTAAATTATATCCCTTTTCAAGACTTTTTTGACTAATTTAGTTTTTTCAGTTCATATTTATTTGTTTGTTTATTTATTTACTAATAGATGATACTTTACTATTTTGAAACATTTTGCATTATTTTTTTCTCTTCTGTATCTATCAGTTGTAGCTTTAATATCTGACATTGCTTGGATAGGTCTCTAACACAATTCCGTTCTAAATTATTTCTCTAAATGATAACATTAAACATGAATCCAATTGCACAAGTCTCCATTAATTTTCATATGAAATGATACACAGTATAGAGTTGAAGAATATTGGAAACTTCATATGACCAATTTAAAAGACTTGTGAAATCATTTTGAAAAATAAAGTTATTTAATCATTAAGCCACAGTATGTTAGAACTGTAAAAGGAAGCTGAACCTCCAAGAGGTTTTTTAAATTGCAGCGGGATACAAATCTAATAAATAAATTATGAAATTATATATATATATATATATATATATATATGTTTCCCTGATTTTGTTAACCATAGTCAAGATATGAGGAAGAGCATCAGTGGTAGGTTGCTGGCGGTTCGGACCAATTCTCCCATACTGGTGGCGGAAATTTGCACCCGCTCGCCGAACCAGCAGCGATGGCCTGCTGTCCATGCCCCCAAACCGGTTCTCTGGTCACCGCGGCTGGCAAAGAACCCTCTGCGCATGCGCAGAGGCTTCTGCGCATGCGCAGAGGGCCATTTCTCCGACGTGACTCTGCGCATGCGTAGAGGGCCATTTCCCCATCACGATGCGAACCGGTAGGGAAGGTAAGTGGAACCCACCCCTGAAGAGCATGTTCCTATTATCTCATATTACTAAGTAGACCGCTTCATAAAGAAGGGCTTGAGAACCAGCTTCTACCAGCAGCCTTGTGTACCTGTTGGTGAAATAATGGCTTTTCTCCTTTTATCTGGTCAGCCACAAAAGAATGTGACAATCCTCCTGAGACCGCAGAACGGATTGGGCTTGCAGCACTTATCATTCAGGTCTGTCATCCAGTGAATGGCCAGATCAGTTTCAGGAATGCTGAAAGCTATCTACTCAGTTCTTGAATAATCTGTCATTTCAGGACTTCAAAGGCCTTTTATCGTCTGATTATCGGTTTAACTGGGATCACGTTCTTCAAAGCAAAGGCGATACGGGTGTCTTCTTGCAATATACACATGCCAGGCTGCACAGGTATTAAGGGGTGATTTGGGCCCCATTTTTTCTGAGTCGGCCTTCATCTGGGTCAGAATGAAAGTTGTCTGCAAGTAAAAAGGGATTGGGAACTTTCCTGCTGCGGCTTCAGTGTGCTTAAATAAGATGAAATACATAGAGCAGGCAAATGGGCAAGTTTTACTAAGTTTTAAGAGCCGCGGTGGCGCAGTGGTTAGAGTGCAGCACTGCAGGCTACTTCTGCTGATCACCGGCTGCCAGCAGTTTGGCAGATCAAATCTCACCAGGCTCAAGGTTGACTCAGCCTTCCATCCTTCCGAGGTCGGTAAAATGAGGACCCAGATTGTTGGGGGCAATATGCTGACTTTGTAAACCGCTTAGAGACTGCTGTAAAGCACTATGAAGCGGTATATAAATCTAAGTGCTATTGCTATTGCTATTACTAAAGAGTTCCATCCATTATATATAATGGAACTTTCTCCTTTTCTTCTCCCAAAGTACATATCTGCTTTGAAGAGTTCCCATAATTCCTATGAATACAGAGTGCTGTATTCCCAGAGAGGCTGCAGAAGAATTTTCAGTAAAAAGAGTGTAGTTCTGGAGTATAGCAGTGGAAACAATCCTAACTTTAAACAGGCAGCAGAACTCAACAGAGTATAAAAAGAATTAAAGAACCATTTTAGATTTTTTTTTAATGTATAGAATATAATATATAATCCTGCTATAATTGCCCTGTTGTTTATATACAGTCCACCAAGAAGCAAAGAACTATTTTGAAGATTTGGTAGTTTCCCGTTTCTTCTGAAACTACAGCTTTCCAGTTTTAACTCTGTTGCGGTGATCAGTCAAATGCTTGTACCAATGTACCATTTCAACAAAACAACTAAGGTCCTTTTAAGATTGTACTGTGCTGATTTATTTCATTCTTGCATGATTTGGCTCAGTTGAAGTGGAACAAGTTTAAAGTCCAAGTGTTTTGCTTCACTTACTTTATGTTATCTTAAATAAGGCATTGCTTGTTTGATTTCTGATGAGTACCGAGGAAACATTATTTTATTATAATAATGGTTTTCAGATTTTAGATTGATGCCTAAAAAGGCTTTTCAAATTTCATAATGGGAGTTTACTCCCAGATACTTGCTGCTGCATTATTAATGGATTAGAGATCTTCCCCCTCAACCCATCTTAACTCATAGGGATGTTGTAATGGGTAGTCAGAAACTGCATGGAGACCAGAGGTGGATTCCTCCCAGTTAGCACCGGTTCTATAGAACCGGTATCAAACCGCTGGTGACATCATGGAGCCTGTTCTGTCGGTGCCTTGGCCTCCTTCCTTTTTTTTTTTTTTTTTGATTTTTTTTTTGAAAAAAATTTTTTTTGAATTTTTTGCTGATTTTTTTTCTTCTGCGCATGCGTAGAAGCCGAGTCCCTGGCACTCGCATGCGCTGCCATCTTGTTTTTGGCTTTTTTTTTTGAATTTTTTGTAAATTTTCAGCACTGCGCATGCGCGCGAAGCGGCCACGCGACGTGCGGCCACGCAGTGCGGGAAGAAGCGAACCGGTGGCGAGGTAAGTTAGAACCCACCCCTGATGGAGAGACTATGCTTACTGACTTGAGTTCCTACAGGAAAGGCAGCTTATCAATGAAATAAATAAATAAATAAGGAACTTTCAAAGGTATTTTGACCATCAGTGTTACTGACAGTTTTCTCTTCCCCTCCCTAGTTTAGAAGAAGTATGTGGTACTGTCAATCAAGGCACTCCCGCGAACCCTGCTTGTTTACAAGATCCGCTAGCAATATCCTTACTTCAACATCTTCTCAGGTACTTCAGCATATTCTCAAGTTTCTAATGCAGTCTTTGCATATAGAACACCACTGAACACAGTTTACCATATTTTTCGGAGTATAAGACGCACCGGAGTATAAGACGCATCTTAGTTTTGGGGGAGGAAAACAAGAAATCTGCCTCTGCCTCCCAGCAATTTGCCTCCCAGCAAACAGCACAGATGATATACACTGTTTGCTGTGTATTTCTGTGCACGTGTGCCTGACCCATAGAAATAGCAAAGAATTGGAGAAATGTACATTATGGCAGTATATTAATG
>QLTV01003675.1:2292826-2305846 GCA_003457575.1 Thermophis baileyi | reverse complement strand
GTGGGGTTGTGTGTGGGTATCTATAGGACCATATAGCTCCTACTCCTCACTATAGAGAATGTCAAATCTGGTATACCTCCTGATCCTCAAAGACAAAGATCCTTACAGCTTTTTGGTATTGTGTCCCTTCAAAAATACAGACTAGAAATATGTATTATGCTATACCAAACAGTGCTTTCTGCGTATAACTGGATCTTCCAGGCTTTGGGAAATCAACACCAAGGTACAAATCAGGTTTGCTCCTGCAATGATTCAGAAGAGAGGGTCATTGCAAGGTAACCTTGACAGTGAGAACAATTAATCAGTGGAACGGCTTGCCTCCAGAAGTGGTGGGTTCTCCATCACTGGAGCTTTGAAGAGGAGACTGGACGGCCACTTGTCTGAAATGGTATAGGGTAGAGATCCCTAACCTCTGGGTCTGTTGTGGCCCGCCAGCGTCCCGACAAGATCATGGATCCCGAGGACGATGAGGCGGTTGTGGCACGGTACCATCGGCCCGTGCACCTGGCGCTCGAGTCAGAGAGCGAGGAGGACGATGAGGTGGTTGTGGCGAGGTACCATTGGCCCGTGCACCTGGCACCCGAGTCAGAGAGCGAGGAGGCTGAGAGTCAAGCAGGGCCTTCTGTACCTCCTGAGGAGCCCATCAGGGCCGAAGAAGAAGAGGAGGAGCCTCTTCTTCTCAATGCTCGGGCACGCAGGGCTGCTAGAAGACATGAGTGGCTACTCAGGAGGAGGTCTCCTCGAGAGTAGAGCAGCAGGCTAAGTGGCCGCACCCTTAGATTATTTAAGCCCTGACCACGCAGAACGTTGTTGCAGGAAACAACAAGAGTTTGATATCACTCTTGCTCTTTGTGACTCCAGTCTGCTCGTGTACTTGTTCCAGTACGGGTCTTATTTCCTGCATTTCTAGTTCTGGGTGTATTGCCAAATACAGTCAGACCTGATCACAGTATCTCTTGGACTCCGGCCAGCTGTTAAAGATTAGACATTTACCAGCAGAGATTTGGAAAACCCTATTCTGCCTTTATTTTGTTTTCAAATTATTATGTTGCTCCTAAGAAGTTATTAGGAGACATTTATTAGTAAAAGAACAGTGTTTGGCAGTTTGTGTGTGCGTATTATTGGTGGCTCGTCGCTGGGGCAGAACAGGGTCGCTGCCCACTAGTGGGCTGTGAGCTGTTTGCAACCGCGCGAGCAGTGGGCGAGCATGTGCACGCGTGCTCCATGTGTGTGAGTGGCGGTTGTGCGTGCATGCCAGTTGCACAAATGGAGTTGTGCGTGAGCGCTTGCCGGCTGCTTGCGTGGAACCATCCCCTCTCCCCCCTGTCCCGCCAATCTGTAAAAGAGGCCTACATGGAGATGCAGGGTGAAATGTTTATAGAAAACCTCAATACCAATCTCCCAAAAAGAATCTGATTGTGAAATATGTACTGTGAAGCTGGGCTACCTCTATTCCAAGAAAAAATGTCTCCATACTATTTCTACTGTAGAAATAAAGCATCCACTATCACGTTTACAATTATACTTTTTCTTACTACAATACAGAAAAAAGTACATAGGTGCAGAACAAATAAAAGGTTTACTATGAAATTTTTTCTCCTCTGTGGAGAGTAATTGCTAAATGACAGTCACTTCTACTTATTTTCTCCCCGTAATCTCTGCAAATAGGCTTCTACACTTGGTTTCTCTGCACTTATTCCCCTGTTCTGTTGTCCCTTTTTCTTCCAAATGCCCGATAAATAACTACAGGTAGCCCTCGACGTACGGCCACAACTGAGTCTAAAATTTCCATTGCTAAGCAAGATAGTTGTTAAGTTAGTTTTGCACCATTTCCCGACTTTCCTTGCCACAGTTGTTAAGTGAATCACTGCAGTTGTTTAGCTAGTAACATGGTTAAGTGAATCTGGCTTCCCCATTGACTTTGCTTGTCAGAAAGTCGCAAAAGGGGATCACATGACCCCGGGACACTGCAACCGTCATAAATGCTGTACATGCCAGTTGCCAAGCATTCCAAATTTTGTAGACCACAGGGATGCTGGAATGATTGTATGAAAAACAGTCATGTCACTTTTCTCAGTGCCATTGTAACTTCAAACAGTCATTAAACAAATGGTTGTAAGTTGAGGACTATCGGTATACAGAATTGACAGGTGGTATTCAAAATCTAACTTCCGCTTTTTTTTTTTTTTTTGCTTTCATATTCAGTTGTTGTCCAAAGGTTTTGTCTTAAGATTTTCCCTTCCCTCCCCAAAAGTTGGGTGAGGCACTTTTACAACATCACAATGACTTCCTCCAAATTCTGGGCAAAGTAGGGCCAATCATTTCATTTAGAGTCAGACAGTCTAAAAAAGAAAGAACTCTTATGCTCTGTTCATGACCAAATTGGAAGTAGTTACACTTGCTGGCTTTAAGGTTAAAAATCACTTCTTGACATCTGATTTATCAGACTCTAATTCAAGCTTTAGTTTGATTGGTTCCCTCTATAACTCCATTTCTGTAAATCATGCATTTTAATTTCTTAAAACCTCATTTTAGAAAACCTGCTAAAAGCTTTAAAAATGTTTACCTCTCAACGATTTCAGTATAAAAGTGAGTTGACAAAAATCAATAAATATAAACCTAAATGATATTTAATCCATAGGATTTGTTCCCTTTCTCTAAAACATATTTAATCAAATAATTTTTTTAAAAAACAAATCGTACAAGTGCACACACTAGAATGAATGTATGTATTTACCAGTTAATTCAATGCAGGAGTAAATGTATGTACAGTGCTCTATCCCCTTCCCTTTGACAATAGAAAATTCTTAAAAGAAATCACGGGTTTTGTTTTTTTTGTTCCTTGTGGTTTTTCAAAAAGTAGTGATCCTGGCTTCAGGATATTAAAAAATAAATTACCATTTTCAGTTTTAAAGCACCAGTAACAGCATTCTTCTATCTCACAACTGTCACTGTGTTTTTCCTATTGCAACAATGATTTTTATAGTCAAAGCACTTGGCTGGATCTTCATGTCAGGTATCCATGGAGAAAAAGACGCTCTCCTTCCAATATAATTTTATGTTGTTTTGACCACATTTAAATTTGAATTACCCTTTCCTTGCAACCACAAGCATTTCTGGCAACAAAGCCTACATATAATGTTACAACACAGGAGTAAATTCCACGGCCATCTCCCTATTTATGTATAACTGTGCCTTCCATTCCTTCTTTTCCACACAAGGCATCTTCAATAGCAAAAGACCAAAGTTTATAAGGAAAAGTGAGATTCTACAGATTAGCGAAGAATCTTCCTCCAGTGTAGATTTTCATCCAATGAATAACTGACTTCATTTTGGGTCCCATCAGAAGCTTTCCATGAAGAATTGAAGGCTTACTTTCAAAAAGAAAACGGGGGGTGGGGACAGGCATACAAACTGTCTCTTTTCCTTTGTATTGCCTTTTCTATTCTTCATGAAGACAGACGTCACACACTAGTAAGATTCCCTTTTGACGTTTTTGTTTCTGCTGGCTGGATTTTTGTTGTATCTCGTCGAGGCAATCCATACAGATATATTGAAACACAGACAAGCAGTGCCCCCAGAGAGAAAGTTATAGCTGGAAGGGAAAAAGAAAATACAGAGTTTAAAGTATGCTGATCACAGCCTCATCGCTGAAAATAAAAAGTCTGGTTTGAAGCTTTAGATTATGAATTCTCCAAATGTTTCATTGATTGTGTTTCACTGCTGGAAAGTAGTTTTGATATCTTGCTCCAATCTACTTCCATTTTACAGCTTCTTTGGGAGGGCCATTATATTAGCAAATACAGGGGTAACTCAGTACTCGACTGCTTCAAATCTCATCAAATTTGATACTCAATGAATTTTTACGTAAAAATGTCCCAGTACTCATCATTTGTTTAGTACTTGACACACTGAAAAGGGAAGTTGGGGGACAGCTGCAGAGAGTGGACAGGAAGTAAACCATGCTGGGAAGGTCCCTGAAAAAGGAAGCAGGGGACAGCCACAGAGGGCAGACAGGAAGTCAGCCATGCCAGGAAGGTCACTGACATAGGAAAAGGAACACATAGGAAGTCCTTCCCGGCTGAAACAAAGGTAAGTCACACAGTTTGTTTACTACTCGTCCTTTTTAGTATTCGCTGCACCTCCCAGAACCATTTAAAGATGAGTACCAAGGTACCACTGTAAGTGGCAACTTCATCTTTAATTTAAGTATGACTGAGACCTTAGGAAGATTAAAAAATTCTTCACATTCACCTTCACTTCATGACTGCAAGACTAAGCATCAGCTTGCTTATACAGGTAGTCCTTGGTTAATGACTGCCTCATTCAGTGACCATTCAAAATTATGGTGCTGAAAAAATAATTTTATGGCCAATGACCACATTTATGACGTTTGCAGCATCCATCAGTTATGTGATCACCACTGCAGTCAGTACATGTTGTTCTGTGCCTAATCTGTTATTCTTTTTCTCCCTTGCAGAGTAGAGATTGGAGAGGAAGGGATTACAAGAGAGTATGCAAGCACACAATAGGGACTGCACTGAGTTGTTTGCACAACATGCTCATGCCTGCTGGCACCAGTGCATTGCTTTCAATGTGTATTCCCCATTGTGTGCCTGCTAACTCTCTTGTAATCTCTTCCTCGCCAATGAATGTAAATCCAAATATTAATTCTCTTCTGGTTAATCATCCCAATGCCAGGGTCAGCATTCCAAAGGGTGGGGAAAAGAAATGCAGTCATGGTCATCTAATTTCCCACTTAAGAGTCTGCTTCACTTAGCAGCAGAGTTGTTGGTCCCAATTGTGATTGCTAAACAAGGACTATCTGTATGAGAAACAACTCTTATCATTTCATAACAATCTTACAGAAAAATATTTTTCAGTGGAATCAATGAAATATGATTAAAAAAATACATTATAAACACATAATGTTTGAATGTGAAAGGGATCTGATCACCCTGGACAAATAATTCAAGACAAGATAATCTGGCCATTTTCTTTGAGAAGCTGGTGTAAATGGTGTTAGCAGAAGAATAAAGCTGGAGATTATGAGCAATTTAAACCATGTAACCTTGGTAATGTATCACTGATTGTAACCTATCCCATGATATTGTGGATCATAAATGATTTAATGAAAACACAAAATAGTCCAAAGCAACTTACTGATTTGTAAACCGAAGAGAGCGACTGATGCAACTGTAGAGAGCACGATGGCTGCTGCTGCAGAAAAACCTTTCAAAATGTTGTCTGTATATTTAACAACAACCGAAGTATAGAGGCCCCCAACACTGGAAAGAACTAGGACAAAAAAGAGATGTGGTTATGCTCAATAAATTCTGACGTGGTAAAAAGAACTATTACAGCATTTATTTGGAAGGATGAGCAAGATAATTTCTTCTCGAGTACCAGTTTTGTCAACCCAATTGCATGCCTGGGTGACATAGTATGTACCACCATCTGAAGATTATATTTGCAGTTTATAATAGGTATTTGCACCATAACCACCCAATCTGATTTGGATTCTAAACAATGGATTGGCATGGGGGAAGGGGCTTCTTTTTTGTTTTACTGCTTAACCTCCATACACCACAGACAGTAGAATGGGATAACTGGAGGAAACAGAATTAAAAATAGAGCTTATGTCAGCCTTGCGAGGTAGTCCAGACAAGAAGCACATCCAGAAGTACTAGCTCTAACTTTATAGTAAGATTATATTAACAGAACCTTGCAAGTCCCCACACCTTGCCTTTACAGTCCAAGACCTTTGGGAGGGATTTTTCTGAGACTTATTTCTTATTTCTGACCCTTATTTCTTCTACGGGCTAAGCTGCCGCTTGTCTGATTGTTGCCTAGTCTGTAGCTCTGCCTTCTATCTCCCAAGATCATTCCCACACAAATAAACAAAAATTAAAAGTATTACGCCTTATTTATGCTTGAATTTTGGTGAATATTAGAAGAGTTAATAAGAAACTGGACTTCGAGCTTTGCAAATGTGTAATACAGCCGCTTTTAACTTTATTTTCATCTTCTCCAAAACAGACTCTTGAATTTTGGCATTCTGCCATCGTGTGACTTTGAAAAGCACGTCCCTGTTCCCCAAAGGTTATCCTCCTTAGCATATTTGCTTACATGTCCCAAAGACCAAGTCTCAATTAGCCCTCAGTCTCTTACATCTCACATCGTTTTCCTCTCAATTTATTTTCACATTTCTCTCCCATTTTCTCACCAGTTGGTATTTTGGCTGAGGTAGATGGAAGTTAAAATCTAAAAGGTGCCTGGTTACCAACCTCCACTCTATAATTTACAAGCTGTGCAAATTCAAATATCAGCTGCATGTATACCTCAGCAGCTGACTTCTACAGTTTACAGGCTCTAGTGCAGCGGTTCTCAACCTGTGGGTCGCGACCCCTTTGGGGGTCGAACGACCATTTCACAGGGGTCGCCGCGCGCGTTAGCCCGCCATCTTGGTGCCACTGTAACTGCAGGGGTGAAAAGGTCCCGGTTCGGCCGTGCCTGCGGGTCGCTGGACAGCTGGTAGCCCGGACGCCGCCATTTGGGTTCTTCTACCCTCTGCGCATGCGCAGAGGGTAAAAGAACCCAAATGGCGGCGTCTGGGCGAAGTCTCCCGCTTCCACGCTGTCAGCTGTCCGGCGACCCACGGGCAAGCCCGAACCTGGAGCATTTCGCCCCTGGTGCCACGCCCCCTTTGTCACCTCATCCCACGCGGGGAGGGGGCGGGGAGGGGGTCGCGGCGGCAGGGGGGGTCGTGGTGGGGTCGCGGCATTAGAAAGGTTGAGAACCACTGCTCTAGTGGAATTAGCATTTCATTATATTTCTTATATTCTATAGATCAGTGGTTCTCAACCTTTTATTTACCATGGACCCCCTTTAAATATTTTTTGTGGCCAGGACCATGGCCAAAACTTAACTGAAGATTTAAATCATAACATTTCTTCAAGCCTTCACGGACCCCCTGTGACAACATCGTGCCCGCCCCCCAGGGGCCCACGGACCACAGGTTGAGAACCACTGCCATAGGCAATTGGATAAAAGAGGCTTGGGACAAGTCTCATTACGATTTTTGCAATGCTCTGGAATAAAAGTGACCTGCTTCTACAGACCATCCCAACACATTTCTCAGTCTGACCTAATAGTACTGAGCAGAAAGGAATTATAATGTTTTATTCGATTTAAATTTGTGCTGTGGTCCGCCAGCGGCCTGCGGAGCTGGCAGCAGAGTCGGACAGCGAGGAGGCTGGGGAGGAACATGGGCCAGGCCTGGAGTCTGGAGAAGGCTTGGTGTCAGAGGCAGAGATCCAGCCCGGGCCATCTGGGAGGTCTGTGCTGACTCCAGAGCCTCCAGAGGCTGACAAGAGCGAGGCAGAGGAACAGGGGGAGCCTGTTCCCAATGCGCGCATGCGCAGAGCTGCCAGAAGGCAAGAAGAGTTAGTGACAGAGGAAAGGGGCTACTTGGGAGTAAGGCTTGTAGATGATTGGCCCCTCCCATAGGCTATAAAATTGGAGCAAACGGATGTGCTCATTGCAGGAAGTAACTTGGTTCAATTCTGGTCGATGTAACTCAGCAGCTCCGTTCTGACTCCGTGCTCTGTTTGGCCTTGCAAAGCTACTTGCTAATTAGGTCTTTGGCAGCGTGTCAAGAGAGATAAAGGTTGGTGCTTATCAGCCTTCTTCCGAAAGACTGTGGCAGACTTCTGTCAGACTAATTAACATTGTTTGGGACTTATTACGGCTGTGAATGAACATAATTTACAGCCGTTGAAATAAAAAGAGGTTTTTTTTGGACTACGTTTGTGTTTTATGATTTATCAGGAAACCTGGGTCAGAACAATTTGCTTCTTAGTCAATTAGATTGAGCTCATCTTTTGGATCGTGTTAATAATTACTACTTTTTCAACACATTCCCATATTTGAAACAGTACTTCTAGCATTACTACAAACACATCACAAACTGTTAACAGGTTGTAACAATTACAAGTTAAGGCCAAGCCCAGTACTTACAGATGACAAACCAGACGTATGGCGTATAGCCATAAAAAAATCCTTTGTCCAGTACTTGAGCTCCTTCAGCTGTGTAGACCCCAAGCAATGTCACTGCAATTCCAGAGAGATACATCTGGATGTTCCTCACCCATAAAGATGTATCAGAGCTTTTTAGTACTTTCTCAAAATACACTCCTGAAAGGAAAGTAGCAAAAGATCAGCAAGCTACCTTGGAAAAGAAGCTCGTCAATCAATCTATTTGAAAGATGAATAGATGATTAGGCTTTTATCACTGAATGCTAAAGGCAGGCATCCATAGCTTTTTCTGAAAGCATTAATTTTCTGACAGGCAAATTAAGGAGTCTAGCTGAATCATAACTTCCACCATGAACAGTATAGAAATACAGTATATCAAATATTTCTGGATCAATGGCATTTCAATGAATACCACTTTAATGGTATCCACATCCCAAGCTAGCAAACTGCAAGATAAAACTTCCTAGGCTTTGCATTTCTTCAAATTTTGCAAACAAAATGCACAGATTTGGGGGGCAAATCAGTACAGGCAGTCCTTGCTTAACGGCCATTCAAAATTACACGAAATTCCCAAAAGTTACGACCTGGCCTCAAAATTACGTCTGCTGCATCCCGTCCCACAATCATGTGATCATATTTCATGTGTTTGGCAACTGGCTCATATTTATGAACATCTGCAGTACCCTGTGGTCACATGACCACAATTTCCAACAAGCAAAGTCAATGGTGAAGCTGGCAGGAAGTCGCAAATCCGTCATAACAAGCCTTTCCTTAGGTAGCTTGCAAACAAGCTGATAGACAGGTCAGAACTACAGAACTCAGGTGAGTTGGGTGGGTGGCGCAAATGCAGGGGGGCATGCAGGTGGTCGCTGCCATATGACACGTGTAGTCAGGCAGGAATTGAGCCTTGCCACATGCCACAAATGGAAAGCACATAGGCGGTCGCCACCATACGAAGTGAATATATCAGTGTGTACAGTAGGCACTGTCATGCATGAGTACAACCGAACATATGGCTGAGCACTGCCACATAGTGGAGGTGCAAGCAGCTGGGGTCTGGGCACTGCAACAGGGTGAGAGTGCAATGGGGTGCATGGATGGCTCCGTAGGGGAAAAAGCAGCCGGAGTGGGAGACCTTCTCTACTGCTTCCTCCATTGACTTTGCATGTTGAAACTGGCAAGAAGAAGTCACAAGTTGCGGACATGTGAAGTCCTTACTTAATGGCCTCACTTAACAATGGCAATGGGAAATGCCAGGATTGTCATCGCTAAGCAGTGCGATTATGTGACATTGCATATTAAAACCTCGTTGCTGAACAATGGAAATTCAAGCCCCAATGACTGTTAAGCGACAGCGCTACCGTGTTTCCCCGAAAATACGACATGTCCTGAAAATAAGGCCAAGCCTGATTTTTGGGGTGGGCGTATACGCCCTCCCCTGAAAATAAGCCTTAGTGAAGGGGTGGGCATGGCCAGCACAGGAGGCAGCCCTTCCCTTCCCTGGTCACTTCAAGGCTGCTGGGCCCCTTAACCTCGGCCCACGGATCAGCTGATCAGCCCCCCGTTACATGCACTCTCCCCCCTTGCCGAGAGAGGGGGGGGAAGGAAGGAGGAAAGGCAGGTGCTTTGCCAAGAAAGAAGCAGCCTCTGAATCCTGCCACTGATTTGGTATCTCAAAGTCCAATCCTTTGACACACGGTTGTCCGGGAGCAAAACTCCCTCCCGCCTCTGATAGGAACTTGCCCTCGCCAGGTGCTTTCTGGAGTCTTTCTGCTCTCTGGGCTTGATTGCGACCATTCCTGGCTTTGGAGGTGATTTCTCCGCACCTTCCCTTAGTGGGTGACTCCTCGGCTCGCCCCCCATTCCATTCTACCCTGTAGAGTACCTGCCTGTGTGCCCAGGGCGCATTTGGAAGACACAAGGAAGCGTGTGCCCGGCTGCTTCTGCCGCTGAGCCCGGCTAGAAGTTTGGCTGTCAGCTCGGCTTCCTCAGGCAGCCCGCGATAGTTTCCTCCCCCTCCCGCTTCGCTCGAGAGCCAGAGGTGGGGGAGGGTCAGTCTCCTTACCCGGTTGCCTGCCCTCTGCCGTTTTCATCAAGTGTGTGTGTGACAGAGAGAGAAAGAGAAACGGTGGAGAGGAAACTCTTTCAAACAGCGTTGCCTGCAATTCTTGTTACTCCCCTCCGTCATTTCTCTTTCTCTCTCTCTCTCTCACACTCACACACAGATATTTGATCGCTTGAAAGGGACAGGCTGTGCTTTGCTTCTATCGTAAGCATACGCTTCCCACAATCGCCTGTCCTTTTCTCAAGCAGCAGCAGCCGGGTAGAGGGGGGAGGCGATTCCGATGGGCCACATGGCTTTCTGCCTCATTGTAGCAGGAGCCTAAGCAAAACCTGCGGAGCGCAAGCCATGGTCGCCGCTTGCTCCATAGCCACAAGGTGAGCTGTGGAACAGAGAGGCCCTTGGCTGCAAGGTTGCCTAGCACTGTGGGCAGAGCTGGGGCTAGCAAGAGTGCGCTGGAAATATCTCCAGGCACCTGGAGAGACAGAACTTCTGGCCCTCGCTGGATCAGCTGATCCACGGGCCGAGGTTAAGGGGCCCAGCAGCCTTGAGGTGATCGCACTTGCCGCCTCCTGCACCTTAGAAAAAAAAGACACCAAGGCAATATGGCCAAGCATTTATTTCGGGGGTCAAAAGAAAATAAGACACGGTCTTATTTTCGGGGAAACACGGTAGTACAAAATAGGAAACAAGAGTTATCAGATAAGCTAATACCATGCTTAATGTTCTGTGTTTTAGTTATTACCTGCAAATCCTGAACATAGAACAGCAATTGCTATTGCTCCAAATCCTAGCAGTGGATTCTGTTCCACCTAAAGATGTAATAAAGAAGAAAATCAATTTATTTCTCCTCTATTGGCAACAACTACTTCTCAAAACTTAGGACTCCGATTTATTAAGCCAGAATAGGTTTGGGCAACCCTGTACTGTTTGCCTATGAGTTGAACTGCAACATTTGATATGCTGCAAATATATACGGTAATCTCAAGAAAATAAAGTCAGGTGCCCAATCCTTCTGGACTAAAGGAAGGAATCGCCTCAATCACTGCACACAGGTACCTTATTTCTACTTTTGTAAGGTTTGTTGTTCTTTAGGTCCTTTGGCTATTGTCATTTGCATTACCATTAGATAAATAAGTAGCATTTTATTTACCTATAATCTATCTTCCAAAGAACACAGCCAGTGTTTTTGATGGATTAACTGAATTCTGTTAAAGAAGTAATAGAGAACAAATTTGTAAAACTGATTCTGGATGAAAATATTGGCTGTTTTGGATAGAGAGTGGAAGTGAAGATATTTTTTGTAGATCTCATTCAAGTCCCATTATATTCAACAAGTCCAATTGCCAAGTATGCACAAGATTGGGGGTTCCCCCCCCCCAACAGATCTCACTTTGCATTTATGTAACACATAAAGTAGCTTATTATGATCCCAGACAATTGGAAACCTTTGGGTGCATTGGGATTAAGTTATTTCATCAGACTCTTAAGCTAAATTCAGAAGCTTTTGCCATTAGTTCACACTTATCTCAGAGTCAGAAAGAAGGAAACAGTGGAGGCAAAAAGAGGGAGGTCAGAAAGGGAAAAAAATGCTAGAGAGTAACATAAGAATTTCCTGGTAGTTCTGAAATCACTCCTTCCTCATTTCAGCCCCCATAAAAATTGTACCAGGGGATAGCTGGCCTTTACTGAGAAAAAAAAAAAAGGTGGAGTGCTCTTGTCCCAAAAAAACTTACCCATGTTTAAATATTAAACTATAATTTGATGCATGTGCACTTCTGTTAAATATTCAACTATAGAACATAGGTTTCTAGTTCATTGTTCCTTAAAAATCTGCTGTTCTTTGTACAAGTCGCCATTTTTTTCTCCTATAAGAAAAATGAAATTTAAGGTTCCCAGGGAGAAAGCTTACCTGAACTTTAGTAGCCTGAGCTGGTTTCCACTGCACAAGCGTGACTCCACCACACAGCATAAACACTGAGAACCACTGCAATCGACTAAGGCTACGGTTCAGCATCAGGACAGTACATAAGGCTGTGCAGGGGATTTTCAGCTGGTATGTCACCTAAACCATTGGGATTAAGACATGTTTTATTTCAGAGATGCATAATCCCATCGATAGGGCACCGAAAAGCCTTCCAAAAATATTTTTTAATGTAGAGACAAGTAAGGAAAAAGTGATTATTATGTCATTCAAGTGATATGGAGACTAATATGAATAGCATATGGTTAAATGTAATTGTTTTGATTACCAGTAAGTGACCAATTATATCAACTGTTATTTTTTTAAAGTTTTTTATTTATAAAACAATTAAAAACAAACAAACATTTAAAACAAAAAGACAAGTACATGACGGATAATCCGGTTTACATATTTTCGTTAAATTGCTTCTTTTCCTAAATATACAAGTATACATTATCTCTATCTAGATGTTATCTTTCTTTTTGTATACAATAAAATATTTCATACAATATCAATTCCATTATCTTTCTTGGAAAAAAATAAAATTCTAAATCTTTCCTTTCCAATTATATCGCTACTTCATAGTCCTGACTTTCCTTTTTTCCCACCAATATTATAATTTTTTCCAGGTTTCAAAATATTCTGATTCATTTTTGTCTTTTAGCTCCATCGTTAGTCTGTCCATCTCTGCACAGGACAATAGAGATTTAAAATGTAATCTTAACCATCTTGCTTAGATGGTTTTCCTGCCTCTTCAGAAGAGAAGATGGAGCACTCCCATCTTTAGCTGATGCTTAACTCTTTTGTGTAAATCACTGGAACACAAGAAGAAGCGAGTTGTTTGGGGTTAGCGTCGCCTACTCCAGTCTAGTCAACTAGCCTAAGGAAAAGAAGACTTAGGGGTGACATGATAGCAGTATTCCAATATTTGAGGGGGTGCCACAAAGAAGAGGGGGGT